>JANTPZ010012440.1:0-17424 GCA_025593235.1 Vachellia pachyceras | reverse complement strand
TTCCTTCTAAGAGTTGTTTCTTCCTTAGTCTTGGCAGGTTCCACATTTCTCACCGTCTTCTTCTTTGTACTTATGGGCACCTTGCTAGGCCTGCATCCGAGCATGCCAGTTTCCTTGAGAAGATCAAGGATGTACTTACGCTGAGACACATAGATTCCCTTCTTTGACCTAGCTACTTCCATTCCCAAAAAATACTTTAACCTTCCAAGATCCTTGACCTCGAATTCAGTATTTAATGCCTTCTTGATTCGATCCATTTCTTCCATATCACTTCCGGTTATGATAATGTCATCCACGTATACAATGAGAATGGTTGTGAGGGTTTCGTTTCTCAAAACAAACATGGTATGATCAGATAGAGTCTGTTTGTAGCCTTCATATTTGAGTGCTGTGGAGAATCTGTCGAACCATGCTCGAGGTGACTGCTTTAGTCCATATATAGACTTCTTCAACTTGCAAACTTGATGGTCTCTGCCTTTGTCAAATCCAGGTGGAAGGGTCATGTATACTTCCTCCTTCAGTTCACCATTTAAAAAGGCATTTTTGACGTCAAGTTGCTGGAGAGGCCAATCTAGATTTGCTGCAATTGAGAGAAGCACCCTGATTGTATTGAGTTTTGCCACAGGCGCAAATGTTTCATTGTAATCAAGACTGTATGTCTGAGTGAAGCCATTTGCCACCAGCCTAGCCTTATATTTGTTAAGGCTTCCATCTGCATTATATTTGGGGGTGAAGACCCACTTGCAGCCCACTAGTTTCTTTCCTTTTGGGAGATCAATGACTTCCCATGTATCATTTTTCTCAAGAGCTTTCATCTCTTCCAACACAGCTTCTTTCCACTCTGATACTTCAAGAGCTTCATAAACATTGTTAGGTACCCTAATCTTATCCAGATTGGTGACAAGGCTATAATGTTCTTGAGTAAGGGCAGCATAGGATACATACTTTTGTATGGGATGCTTAGGACAAGAGCGGGGTGCTTTCCTTACAGCAATGGGTAGGTTTAGTTCATCAAGCACTTCAGAAGATTGTAGATCCACCATCTCCTCTACTGGATCAGGATCAATTACCGGTTCAGAGATTGGCACGTCTTCAAGTATGATAGACCTTTGTACCTATTTGTTTCTTCTTGAGTATACCTTATGGTGCTCAACGTGAGTTTCCACTCCCCCTGTATGACTGACTGATGCAGGCTGAGTAGGTGGCATAGGCTCAGGAATAGGCTGAGATGGTGGCATAGGTTCAGGAACACACTCCACAGACTGGAATTCACTCCAACTCTCCCCCTGAATGGAAGGCTGGGGAAAGAACGGTTGGTGTTCAACAAAGGTTACATCACGACTAACGAAGAGGTGTTTCGTAGTGGGATCGTAGCATTTGTAGCCTTTTTGGGAGTTGGTGTAACCTAAGAAGACACATTTGGTAGCACGAGGGTCAAACTTAGGAGGTGGATGATGATTGTGAACATAAACAGAGCACCCAAAGACACGCAAGGGAAGAGGATAGTCTAGGTGGGCAACATAATGAGTTTCACGGAGTTTGTCCAGGGGCGAAATAAATGAGTGAACCCGACTAGGAAGGTGATTAAGGAGATGGGTGGCTGTAAGGATAGCATCGCCCCAGAAGTATTTGGGTACGTGGCAAGTGTAAAGTAAGGCCCGGGCAATGTCAAGGAGGGAACGGTTTCTGCGCTCGGCAATCCCATTTTGTTGAGGACTGTTGGGACAACTACTGCGATGAACAATCCCATTGGATGTTAAGAAATTGTTGAATGTAGCATTGAAGTATTCCGTCCCATTATCGGAGTGAAGAACCTGAATGGTCGATGCAAATTGAGTTTTAATATAGGTGAAGAATTCAACAAAGGCACGGAAGACATCGGTTTTTCCCTTTAGAAGAAACACCCAACACATACGCATGTGATCATCGGTAAAGGTGACAAAATATGTGGATCGAGAACGATTAGGAATGCGACAGGGACCCCAAACATCACTATGAATGATGGAGAAAGGACGTGTCGGTTTATAGCCGGAGGGAGAAAAAGTAGTAAGATGGTGTTTGGCTAATTCACAGATATCACAATGAAAAAGAGTGCCTTTATTCAAAGATAAATTTGGAAACAACTGTTGCAAATATGAAATACTAGGATGACCCAGTCGTTGATGCCACAATAAAACATTATTTTTGGGAGTGGAGGCGGAACCACCAAAGCGGGAGCATAAGGCACGCACAGTCAAAACATTGAGGTAGTAGAGCCCATCGTACTCTTCAGACGTGCCAATCATCTGGCCTGATTAGAGATCCTAAAAAATACAGTGAGTAGGGAAAAAGTGAGTCGAGCAATTCGATTGTTTAGTTAATCTACTAATGGATAAAAGATTACATGCCAAGTGAGGCACATGTAAGACAAAGTAGAGATGGAGTTTGTCAAATAACTGCACAGTGCATGTACCAGTAATGGAAGCAGATGAACCCGTAGCGGTCTTAATTGCCTCAGTCCCGGTTAACGGACGATAAGAGACAAACATTTGAGCGTCCGAGGTCATATGATCAGATGCGCCAGAGTCAACAATCCATTTTGAAGGAAAAAAAGAAGTGTGTAAAGCAATAGAGGTACCTTGCTGGACAACAGAGGCAGAGGGCTTCAGTTGAGTCTGCAGTACTTTAAGCATATTAAGTAATTGATCCATCTGTTCTTTACTCACCATTGGGGCAAATTCCGGTTGGATAGGATGAATGGACTCGTGAGAAACTTGATTGGCACGAGATTTTGCTTTACGGGATTTCCAATCAGCAGGTTTTCCATGGAGATCCCAACAACGATCACGAGTATGACCCCCTTTTTTACAGTAATCATAAACAACCCGGCCTTTGGAAGAATCACTAGACTTACTTATGAAGGCAGATGACTCAGAGACAGGGGAAACAGGGTCAGACAACATTACCTGACGACGTGATTCTTCACGTCGAACTTCAGAAAAAACTTCTCTGGGTGAGGGAAGAGTAGTATGACTCAGGATACGGCCTCGGACGTCATCATACTCATTGTTGAGACCAGCCAGAAAAATAATCACCCGTTTGGTCTCTATGTGCTTTTTCTGACAAGCAGCATCAGCAGCGGAAGTCCACTCTTCCTCAGTCAATAAATCCACCTCCTGCCAGAGAGCTACCAACTCCAACCAATAATCCGTAACACTTCGTGTGCCTTGGGCAGATTTTCAGATGCGGTGCCACAAGTCATACAGACGAGAAAGGTCCTTACCATCGAAGTAGGATTCGAGTACAGCCTCCTAGATGTCATGAGCAGAAGGAAGGTACATGAAACTTTGTTTGAGATGTGGTGACATGGAGTTGATCACCCAAGAGGAGACCAGCGCATCATCCATTATCTATTGACGTCTGCAGCGGAAGCAGGATCGGACGGAGGCTTTGCAGTACCAGTGAGGAACTCGAGTTTCACGGCCACTGACAGCAAGACGCACAGCCTGGGCCCAGTCACTGTAGTTGCTGGACGTCAGTTTCTCGGACACGATAGCATGAGAGGCATCGTGGCTAGCACTCGACCCGAGGGGAGCGCCAGCCTTGGAGATCTTGGACGTGGAGGACCCATCTGGAGAGGACGACGCCATGGGAGGGGGCGACGGCTCGTGGGTCTTTCGGTGGAGATCGACGATCGGACAAAACGCGAGCTCAGGAGCGTCCGTGCTCTGATACCATGCGGATGAATTGAGCTCTAATATTCCGATAGATTCCTTCGAATAGAGTAGCAGTACATATAGGGAAAAAGGAAATCAAAAATATTAATTACAAATAATTCAAATCTGATCTTCCAATCTTTTCCACTGTTTACGCCTAATTTTCCTCTCAGATTACTTATAATCAGCATACAATATTTACATAATTAACACAAAAACAATACATGCAAAATGGTTTACTTACAGAGTATGCAAAGAGAGTCTCCAATGACTGGTCAGCATTGCCCTCACCTATAAATTCAAAATAAAATCTTTTTTTGTTAATTTCAAAGATGTTTAATCAATCAGAGTACTAATTGCATTGACATACTGATAAGTGTAAGATGGCAATGCACTTGGTGCAGACTAGAATGTCTTGCTCAAACATAAAGTACCATTTTCCTTAATCACTCTATCAACAAGACACGGTAGGAATCCCATTCCAATAAAGAATGCTCTTAAATTGCCTCCGGATGAACTTGCAACATAGTCTTGGTATTTACAAGATGTGTCAAACATAAGTAAATTGAAGGAACAATGGACAGCACTCAGTACATTGAGATCATAAATTAGTTCAGAGATAAAGTCAAGTAAAAAGAACAGGAAATGCCATACATCCCACTATTGTATTAGCTCTATCATAGATAGAACAGTATAATTTCTGCGGGCAACTACATGAGCCTAAATCTTGGGCCCATTCTCATCCAATTTTATCTCTGAACTATTTAATTATCTTCTGTTCATATATTTAGGGTTTAGACGTAATGATTTTATTTTGCTCCTTGATTATCAAAATGACTGAGTGTGCTTGTCTCATTATATGTCTGTGTTGACAAATCTGCAGCATACCCCAACATCGCTTGGGCAGGTTGTGTAAGGTGGCAATTCATAATCCAAGACTTCAGTCTTCAGAATAACCATCCGTTTGCCTTCCATCTCTGAGAAACATTTTCTATTCAAGTTTCCTACCATTTCTCCTGCAGAAATAATCCATCTTAAGTTAGTGTGTGACTTGTAAAAGTCATCCAGAAAAAAACTGTCATAGGAAAATCTAAACGGAGAAATACAAGACAACCAGAAATTAAGCAGATGTGCCCTTTTCTAAAACTTTAAGTGAGCTTTGATTCTGTGAATGCAAACAGCAAGAAGTAACATGCCCTGCAGAAGTTCCTCTTGTACAAAATTTGTTGTACAATCTAAGAACAACAAATTAACAATCTTCCCATTGCTAAATATATTTTTCCAAGAATCATAACCCCTGTACATGTAATGCATGGTCACATCCCAAGTATTTGGTGGGTGTTCAATAACCATTCTCGTGACTGCAATCAACTTCTACTCCATGACATCGTATGACAACAGTCATGGCCATGTAGTGGGTGATTCAATTCTTGCCTCTCCCTTTATTAAATCAAAATCCAGGACAAAAGTGGTGAGCCTAATCTTCTCATAAGCACGAAAGGTCCAAAAGACTCTGGTGAAAGTACGAGAAAGAGGTCTAAACCAGTCTCCCGCAAGCAAGACTGCACCTCACAACATTTCCTCCCTTTTTTGGGCCACCGGCTGCACCTCACAACTTAATCCTGCTTTATAATAACTAGTCTTCAATTGTAGCTATGAGTCAAATGCTAAAATTATCACTCCAAATTCATAGTGAATATCTCCTTTCTAAAAACTTGAAAAGTAAAGCTCATAAATTTAAAGCAAAATACCAAATCAAAATATTTCAAAGTACCAAGTTTGAAAATAACCTAGCCCATTCAATTATAAGCCAAGCCGGTAATTGTATTCTCCCTAGGTAAAAAAAAACCTTTATGTCCTCTTTGTTTCCAATAAATCGTTAAGAACATGCAAAACCAAGAGCCCATAACCCATTTCACATTATGCCTTTCTTCCAACCTGCATTCACTCAGGCGGAGTCGGAGCTGCGAAAATGCGAATGAAAGAGAAAAATCAGATGGTCGAATGTGAATCCCTCGTGGTGAGATTTACACATTCAGAAGTGCAATGGGGCATGCATAATCGTTGCGTTAAAAAAAAAAAAAAGACTTGTCTGACCTACCGCGCGAAAGCTCGCTCTGCAGTGAAGATGCTGCCTGCACACAGCAGAGTTTAGAACTATAATTCCTTGTTTCTGGCAGCGGAAGCACTTCATAGGCAGGTTTCAGTTTCGCTGCATGAGTGCCGATCCTTACTGCTCCCTCAGTGACCTTGTCCAAAACTAAATAAAAGAAAGGCTTTGCATATAAAAAGCGCATTTGTAAGAAATGTTGTCCAAAAAATTGTCATATTGATTACTTTTCGTAAAAGTATTCAAATTTTTTAAAAGAATATTTTGAGTAATTATTTCAAGTAGTTTTTGGAAATAATCGCGTACGATAAATGAAAGAATAGCTAAATAGTAAATATAAATAAAGATCCGAAAGATATTATAAAACTTTTAAATTACTAAATAATAATGACTTTTTATAGTTGTAAACAAAATACAAAGTAATTTTTTAATAACATATCTCCACAACAAATTATTTTTATAAAATTTTCAAAACAAAAATAGCTCGTTTTTAAGCTAAAACACGTAGCGATGAATTGATCATTGTAATTATAAACTTATAATTATGGGAGAGATGCGTGGATATTTAATGATAAGCAAAAGTACTGTACAATTAATCATCATTCAAAAGAATCTTGCACATAACTTATCCATGAATGAATTGACTCAGGCTCGATCAATCAGTGTATTTAAAGCTTCGCATTTCCCTAAATCCAATCAGATTTATTATCTGATATTTAATACTATTTAATTATATTCAAGCACTGTCAAAAACTCCAATTTAACATATCTCCCAAAAATGTTTAATGTATTCAACAATCAACAGGGATTAAAATCCAAGGCAGCCATAACAAGGCTCCGCTCGAGTAGTCTAATCTAATAAGCCTTCCCAATCTTAAAGCTGTTGCTTACCCTTATCAGATCATCACAATAATATTAGATATTCCCATTCCAGTAATCATAATCAGAATAAATAAAATGGCAAGCGCATAAGCTACAACATGCCAGATCCCATTGAATACGAATAGCACCAATTAGAAGAATGAACATATAAAAGAAACACCGTTAAATTAAATTCTTGACAACAAATCTCTCCTCCATTACATTCCGCCACCTTGTTAAGCAAACCAATGTAAGGTAAATTTAAAGAACAAACAGCATGATAATCTTGCTAATGGGTAAGCACAGAAGAACAAGTTACAGTAAGTTCAAACTGACTTGGAAGTATGGCTTTGGATGAAACAACGACAAAAAGAAAAAGTAAATTCACTAGTATCTTGACCGCAGGAAGGCAAAACGCAAAACAGGTGGTTACACTATATCATACTTTCGGAGGCAGCACCACCATAAGCACAGAGCCCTTCGATATTCCGAATGAAATGGTAAGAGGCAATGGTGGGAAATGAACCAGAGAAATACAAAAGGAGGAAAAGAAACTCAACTTCCAGACACCTCACCTTTTCTTTTCTTTTTTCTCTTTTTTTTTTCTTTTGGCAAAGTATTTAGCACTTGTAAAGTATCGAAAAAGCAGACATAAATTCTGCTTCAACCAAAGTAAAAGCACGTTTATGGCCCAACATTAGCGTTGGGATGCATTCTTAACAGAAGATCCTCCTTTATCTAGTTGTAACGCTCTTGGATCAAGTGGGATACTCCCAACCTTCAAAATTCCCGAAGGCCCAGCATATCCGTTGACTTTGACTTGCATTGAGCCAACTGTTAGAACATCAGTTGGTTCTTTGTTAGCAACACAAACCGCAGGTGGTTTAGGATCAACAGGTTTTGGGGTGATGGTTAATGAGCCAATCTTCAATGTTGAGGAAACATCTTCATTGTCAGCTGCAATTTTATCAGCCTTGTCATCAACAGATTGTGAACCGGTAACATCAGGATTGCCAACAATCTGCACAGCACTTGAATCTGAAGTCTCATTAAAGCCATTTGAATCATTAATCAGCTTAGAAATCTTCTCATCTCTGCCAGGAGGTGTCTCAACAACAAAATTTAATTTCCGGGGTGGTTCCAATGTTGGTATGAACAATGGACCCTCAAAACTTTTCACGAGTAATTTGGCTTTCTCTTCAAGCATGATCTTCTGACGATTTTCATAATACATAAAGTCATCAAGCAAAGATGTCTTCAAATTATTGTTTTTGAATATCTTCAGCATCTCCAAACCTTTTATGTACATTATCTGCACATAAACAGACACATTTTATGGTCAAAGTAATGACAAAAAAATGTAGAACCAGTAAATAGAACATAATCAAATATGACAACATTTGTCAGTCTATTGAGAGAATTTAGAAGCACTTGAAGGTTTCAAAACCTACTCCAGTCAAAGGTAACGATCCACATGAAAAGGATGCCAAATTGCAACAGGAAGTAACAGAAAAAAATTGAAACAAAATTCGCATGGGCAAAAAAAATCTAGAGATCATCAGATGCAGACAGGATCAACAAATCTAAAACAGAGACATCATTGTTAAACATAGAAGAAACCGCTGATAAAAAAGTTGTCTACCTCTTGTGTATCTCTACTATTAGTCACTGGCTTATTCTCATTGTTCTCAAGTATAATGTGTCTAAAATTTGCATTTGGCACATCTTTGATGATGTGCCACTTCACAGGGAAGCTGCCACTCCATTTATCCTGCTGCCAAAAGTCCATATCCTTATTAAAGTCAACTGGGCCTACCATCTCTGCAACACCACAGAATTGTCCACTGGCATTGACCTGCATGAAAAGTGAAAAATAAAAATCAGTAAGGATGGGAAAGAAGTGAGTCAATGAGCAGAGATTTTATACATTGTATAGATTTGGTGGGGGGGGGGGGAGAACTGCATGCACATTGAATGTATCAGCACAGCAACTTACGGAAAAAAACAAAAATATAGGACAGTGTCCAGAATTTCCCCCAGCTAATTTCTTTGCATCTTCATAAACACTCTGCAATTTCTTGTTTCCATGAGGTGTAGATGACCAGACATTATACTTAATGCTTTTGTGTACATCATCCTCACTGTATGACTTTATGACAAAGAACTTAGCATTTTCATATTCAAGAGGAAAATCATCTTTGTTATACTGATCAGTATAGATGATGATGTTCCCTTGTGCGTTACCATCTCCTGCCTTGGTTGTATAGGCTTTCACAGTCAATTGCTGCTTTGATCTATTGATTCTAGGACCTCGATTTTGTTCACCCAAAGCATCAAAACTTCCATTCACATCACTCAGCGCTTTGCTAATGGGGATCTTTGGTCTAAATTTACCAACTGCAGATTGCCCGTTAGCACTAGAACCGAAGTCAGACGACCCAGTATTTGAAGGAAGAGCCACTTTCAATTGATTATGATGAGATATAGCATTCTCGTTTGAAATATTATCTACAGATTGGATTGAGGCACCGGCACCTCTAGCCTACAAAACAAAATGCAAAAATAACCATACGATCATTATAGGAAATTATGAAACATCAAAGAGCAAAGGATCAGGTATAGGGAAAAGCAAAGGAACTCTAAAGGGTACCAGACCTCCAAAATGCCTTAAAGAGGTTCTACAATGGCATATGCCCAGGTGAAACTAGGCAAAGTATGAACAAATATGGTATATAAACAAAAAAAAACAATAGAAAACGAAAATTTCAAATAACATTTAACATATAAATTAACTACTGAAACATGACAGTAGTCAAATACACCAATTACGTCACTAGCATAATTACTCAAGCATAATAATTATTAAATCATAGTAATATTAATTGCACTCATAATGTCATTGTTTAGCCATAAGTCAAAGTATATACTTAACTACAAAACTATAAAAATGTGTCTGCAATACCTTGCATGTGGATTCATTTACTAGTTTTTCTTTTGGCAAAAGTCATTGCCTCAATAATGTTTTAATATAAGAATACCTGAACTTGTAACCAAATGCGGGAGGAATTCTTACCTGATGAACATGTGAAGCCAAGTTGAGAAAACCGCCACCAGAAACACTTCCATGCGTCACAACTTGTTTCCCACCAGCATTAGCTCTAGGGCCTTCTGATATCCTGGTCAAGGAACTTGCCTGATTTGATAAATATTTTGAAGAGTTCCTATTAACAGCACCAGAAGATGAATTGAACTTATGCTTCAAACCTCTTCCCTCAGATCTACCACCAGAAGCACCAATATCAAACAAGGAGTCAACAGAACTATCTGGAAAAATGTCCGGTTGAACAACAAGAGGAATGTAAGCAGGTGAAGAAACGGGGTTTTGATAATTGGGGAGGGTGTAATACTGATGTGGCCCTCCAAATGGGCCATCAACTCCAATTATAGCACCAGGAATGTAAGGATTGTAAGGATTGTATGGAGACTGTGCATATCCATAACTAGGTGTATAATATACAAAAGGCATACTTTCATTCTGAGCACCCTGCAGCAGGGACAAAACAGTTTAGATCAACAGCTACACCAAAATAGGTCAGAAATTGTTTGGGGAGCAGGGAGTGGGGGAAGGGAGAGAAGTTATACTTACCGTATACTGGATATCAGGACCATCTACACCAAAAATCCTATTGTGGTCCTCCCATTCCCCGGGTGGTTCAAATCCTAGCAACAAGAAATGGGGAAAAGTTGCATATCAAGATGCTACCAAAGTATCCATATAAAAGCACCGATATAAAACCTGTTATTCACCTGTACAGTAATACCCATAATTGGTAGCAGCAGGGTAATACATATTCTGATCAACAACAAATTCAGGGACTCCTTCGTTATACATGACTTCAGATTGCTCAAGATTTGGACTCCTCAAATGTGAGTTTAAAACAGCACCTTCAATCTAGAAGTAAAGTGATAAAACATTACTGATCATCATACAAATAACATAAAAAAAAGCTTTGGTTCAGCAAATTGCCAAATTATTAAGCAGGATTCATATGGTAAAGGTCTAGGGACATAAGTTACAAGAAATAAAGAATTTACCAAGTAAGAATCTGGGTTTCTAGGTTCAGAAACATCATACATTTCCATATCAAAACTGCCACCACTGCATAATGTAATAAAGAAGAATAAGATAATGAAATAATTAAAATTTCAAAAAAGAATAAACTAGAAGGTAAGAAATAACATCTTACAAAAAAGATTTCCATCAAATAAAAAAGTTCTAGTGTATGTTTGAAAACCAGTTGGTCTTGGTCAAAACTGGGAGAGTAGCTTTGCCTCAAAAGTTGCAAAAGCCCGTTTCAGACTATGACATGCAAATAAATAAATAAACTCATGGACCACTTCCTTGGAAGCACTATACTTCAAAACGGGCTATATATGTGACCTACATGTACCTATGCCTAATGCTCATAACATACAGCCCGGTGCCTAACCAAGGAGCATCCAAGTTAAAAATAAAGATAAAGATAAAATACTTCCATAGGGGATAGAGCTCAATGTTTCTAGATGAAAGCTTTTGGAAACCTCATTAATGCTTCACTTTAGATGTTCAAAAACAAAACCTGAGAAAATCTGACTTTCTCATGCATTTCTTCTCGCCTCTATTCTCCATGATTGTAGATAGTGTTCAGCAAGTTTTCACTATGCAGAAAGAGGCACAGCGCACCCCCTAAGAACTCCCAATTCAGTCCATACTTCTACTCTAGTATTCACTATGCAGCAAGGGGTGCACATACAACTCTAGTATTCACTATGCAGCAAGGGGTGCACATACAAAGGACTTCCAATTCACTCTATATACTCTTTCTACTCTACTTCTCACCATGTATTTATTAGAAGTTAGTAAGTTACCAAATCCCGTTGTCTATTCACAATCACATCATAATACCCGTGCTTCATAGAACCACTCATAAATATAGTATAAATACTAATCAGCCCAACAAGCATGGAAGACATAGTAATAGAAACGGACATCCCCAAAAGAAACAGTGATGAGTTTGTCAAAATCCATGTAAATAGATTTGATAACTCTCTTCAATCTTACAGTACCCCCTTTCGGCTAGAACATTGTAAATAAATAACAATGATCAATCATATCAATTGAATGCATTTTATTCTTAGCACTGTCAGGTATTTGCACTACCTCTAGTCACACCTCAGAGACTTTCAAGCTGTGCTTATGCCAAAGATGCCTCAATACATCCAAGCATAGGTGTATAATTTTCAGTCACCGAGAACATAAAAGAACAGGAGAATTTCACGAGTAAGAAATACTTCCCGAAAATTGAACAGTACAACCAAATTAATGATGCTCTACAAGGGAAAAGGAAACTGAACCAAAGATAGGAATAGCGCTCAACTGGCTAATTACAGCATTTAGTATTTACACTATTCATCATATCTCATTTGACCTTCCAACACCAAAAATCACAATTTTGATGAGACACAAAACCCTTCAAAGAAAACCGCTAAAGAGCTGAATATTGAAGTTCTTCGACCTACAAATGAGAAAAAAGCTCAGCAATTTACTAATTAAGAAACCAATTTCATGATAAAAAAATCTAGCCAATAAACCCAGGAAACAAACATTCACTCACAAATGCGACACTGAAAAGCCAAATAACACAAACAAACAAAAAAAGCAAATGACAAAAAATCCACCCCAAAATAAGCCCCCATCAAAGACCTCGCACTCGTGGAGCAAGACTGAATTCCAACAAACACAAGAAACAAATCAACAAAGGAAGGGAAAATGCAAAGAGGAGGTACCCATAGAGAAGAAAAAACCTGTTGAATCAAGCCATAGGTGACGCAAAACGTTCCCTAAGATTGGAATTCAGGCCTCCCAGCAGAGAAGGAGGATATTCCAGCAACATCCTGATAGCAAAGCAGATATGCCTAAGAAACCCTAACCATCAATTCAACCGAAGGAGCCTTAGGCGGTTCAGGCTTGTGTAAGAAAACAGAAGAGAGGAGAGAGACTGTCTATTGTCGGGAGTGACGGAGAGAGAAATGGAGAAGAGGGGCGCAAATAAAGATTCCTACAGAGTTAAAGATACGAAGCGTTTCGAAACATTGTAATGATTCTACTTGATTGCCGAAAATAGCCCTATGATGTTTTGGATACAACGGAAACGCCACTTGACTAGTTCGAATGGGGCAACAAATAAAACAACTAGAGCAAAACGGCGCCGCTTACCCTGCTTGCTTAATACGCAAAATAGTAAGGCCTACGGCGACATTTATTAATCCGTATGAGAATTAAGTAGAGAAGTACTTTTATGTAAATCGAGGTAAATATGTAAAAAAGATTATCTCGTTTTATGAAAAAACATTTAAACATACGTTTAACTTTTAGAAACGTTAATTACAAACAAGTCCAACGCCGCCTAATCGTTATCCAATGAAAATCTTGCATAATTAATTGGTTTGCCCATTCTGTCCCTCCAATCTCCGCCAACAGTGTCGGTGGTTCCAATGGTCGCTGTGAAAATAGCCTCGCTCCCTTATTCAATGACCAGAATTAAACGAGGATATATAGCTCGGAAACGTAGGACAAAAATTCTTAGTTCAGTTCGGTAGAACGCGGGTCTCCAAAACCCGATGTCGTAGGTTCAAATCCTACAGAGCGTGATTCCATTCTTGTTAGATCGAGAATGAAATGACACTGAAATAATGGAACAACAGTCTAATGATCTCTCCCTTTATTTGCCACCCAATGACTTTATAATATTTTTTTAATTTTGGCTCGTTTTTATCCATTATTTATTTTTATATGAAATTATTATTGTTCTTATTATCATATCAAGATGTTACTATAATATTCGGTCAATGGATAAGTTTCTTAGCGTCGTGGCAGTTCAGGTTACAAAAATTGTAATATCCTCTTGTTTGTTTGACTCCTTTAAATAAATGGGAGGTTCCAGGAATTAATCTAGATCTGCTTAGAGAGGGGGCCAAATCATAATAACAAATTAAAAATTAAATTACATTTCAACAACAGTAGTCCATTCTCAAGTAACAAGAAATCAAACTTAAAATATTTCTTTCTTGAACTACAAGATTGGTGCTTCTGATTGAGAGCACAATTTTGAGGATACAAAAAAAGGGGAAAAAATAAAGAAAAATAATCGTACCAAATAAAGCACACGAGAATTTAAGTGTTGGGAAATAAGGCCCTTGAGGCTGTTTACAGTGGTAAATGGAGGTGACAGAAGATGCAACACAAGAATAGCCAGAAACAGTAGCCATTTCCGAAGCTCATTGCCGGGTTTCACTTTATCAGCAATATATGTTTATTCTCGTTTCCACCACCAGGGTTAAAAATTATTGCCCCATCTCTAAGGTAACAAAACAGTAACATACCTGATACCTCAATAGATAATTGGATTTGTTTGCAACAACATTTATAAAAGCTAAACGCACATTCAACAATTTTTTTTCGTTAAACGAGATAATCTCCTCTACATATTTACCTTAACTTACGTAAAAGTACTTCTCTCAAACGGACACATTTTCTAATACACCATCTTGGGCAATAAAAAATTACCAATATCAAGGTTTAAATGCCCAAATGGGTGGCACTAAACAATCTTTTGTGATGCGATGACTTAATTACAGAGTCTACCATACAAGATGACCAGTGCAAAAAAATGTAGCATACGGGTAGATATTGAGTTAATTTCAATGAAACAAGGGAAAAAAATTACCGTGATCAGATACAAGAATGTAAGAATTGCGCTGCAGTAGCCTTATATCCCAATTCCACCACTGATACAATAAAGACTATCAAAATAAATGTTGACTCTATTTTAGCCAACCCAAGATTTGCTACTTCCAGTGAGAAGTATGAAGCATTCTTTAACAAGCATTAAGATGACTAAACCTCGGTGTTCCCATCAGATCATGCAAGGCCAATAATACCACAAACATGCGAGAGGTTAACATAGCCAACCAGTCGACAATAGGATATACCCTTCCAAAAACGAGAGAATCAATTAAAGCACCACTCTAGACTTTAGGAACAGGTTCAAGGCCAGGGTTTACTACAGCCCCTGAATTAACTGTCTCAACACTACTAACAACCGTTAGCTGCTCCACCTGCTCAGTTCCCAGAAGTGAGTTCCCCTGGGACCTGGGAGACATGGAGAATTTTCTTGGTTCAGAGGCCTCTGCTTCTTGTGCTCTAGGCTCATTCTGATCAGAAATATGTTGATCTGGCCTATCATGTCTATCATAGCTGCGGCTTCGACTACGGCCCTGGCTTCGACTGTGACTCCTGCGGCCACGGCTGCGACTGGGACTCTGACTCCGGCTGATGCTACGGCTATAACTGCGACTCTGGCCACGAGACCAGCTGCGACTTCGACTGCGACCCCTACTCCAGCTTCTGCTCCTGCTCCGACTCCTGCTATAATCCCATGTTCGAACCCTTTCAGGGCTGCGACTATAACTTCTACCTCTATTCCTGTAGCTGACATCTCTTCTGTTGTCAAAGCGTCCACGCCCACGCCCACGTCCTCGGCCATCCATGCTGTAACGATCATGAGAGTCACGTTCACCCCTACCCCAGCCAACATGACTGCCTCGAGGGCCACCCATTCCCCGACCCCTGTTGCCCCTACCAGTAAAGAAATCACCTCTTCCACCTTGCACACCTGGACCATCCCTCATGCCCCCACGACCACCAAACCCACCACCATCCCTCATGCCACCACGACCACCAAACCCGCCACCACGGCCACCAAAGCCACCATCTCTCATGCCACCACGGCCGCCAGACTCCCAACGACCCCCACCAGAGTCGAAACGGCTCATTCCACCCCGATCCTTTCCAAAGTTAGATGGCCCACGCAAAGCCATCTGTCGTAACTCTGGAGGCACAAGCTGGTTAGCACCCTCCAAAACTTTAATCAAGTCACCCGCATGCTTCCAGTCCTGCTCAGAGATAAAGGTGTATGACATTCCAGTGGCTCCAGCCCTACCTGTTCGACCAATACGGTGTACGTAGTCTTCAATTCCAGTAGGGAAATCATAGTTGATCACAACCCTGCAATTAGTAATTTCAGAGAATCTAATTAATAACATATGAATAACACAGACCATCATAAACTCAAGATAACTGTAATATAATAACTCATATCATATTAAAAACTAAATAAATTTTAGTTCAATAACTAAAGGTACAATTTAAAAGCAGCTAACCTTATATCCTTAATGTCAAGGCCACGGGCAGCAACATCAGTGGCAACTAGAACTGGTGACTTCCCAGTCCTAAACTGATTCAAAACCCAGTCTCTTTCACCTTGAGATTTGTCTCCATGGATCGCAGCAGCACCAAAATTACGACCAATGCTACGGGTAAGTTGATCGCATAACCTCTTTGTGGAACAAAATATTATGACCTTAGAACCTCGTTCTTGGGCCCTGATGATCTGCTCTAAACGCCTTTGTTTCTCCATTTGTGGGACAACTTCAACATACTTCAAGATTACAGGAGATCAAAAGGAATATAAGTAACCAAAAACAAATAAATTAATCCGACAAAAAAAAAATCTCACATGGCAGTTATGTTCTAAGAAGCAATAATTAAAAAAAGGTTGTGGCACACATGAGCACAAGACCGAAGAAGAAGCAACTCAATATCACTAAAGAATATATCATCAAAGCCATATACCAAGGAAAAGGAAGAGTTAGCACACAGGTCCAACTCAAGAACATAATTACCAGGTAATGAATCTAAGCATTAATTGTCCCAACGTTCATAAACAAAGAAAGGAATAGTATTTTGATTGTTGCACCAAATACGGAATTCATCTAAGTCTAGAGAGAAATAAATAGATTTATAATTAAATTAGTATTGCAACAGATCTGAAAATATTCACCCACTAACCGAAACAACTCTCACAATCATACCAATCTCTGATCTAACTGCACTAGTAGAAACAAATTGAAAATTTACAAGCATGTTCCTGAGAATGACAAATTTGACAGAATAAGTAACTGTGTGGCAAACACTGACAATCACTTAAAACATCATTTTTTACACCTCTCATCTACTAACCTTGGATTGCGTAAAATTACTTAAAGTAAGTTAATCCAACAACTCGCTAAAGGGTGCGTCTGACATTACACATTATACGAAGAGGAAAGGAATTGATAGAATAGCCTGAGAAGGCCCAAGTGCAATAACACAGCGGATGGGGTAAACTAACTACCTCTGGTAGTTTTTTTTTTGGTAAACAACAAGCAAGTGGACCATTTGGCCCACACTCGGAAAAACCCTCGGTATCCGGCGCCTTTTCCTGAGTCCCTGGCCTTCTTTCAACTGGACCAGATAACCCGGGGCAACCGACTAATCCGGAGCGAGGAATACACGTGGCGTACCCCTGTAAGGTGCTTTGCACCAAGGGTGGGTTACCTCTACCCCCGAGCGTTGCTCCCAGGGATCGAACTCTCGACTCTTGAAGGAGTGTCAGCCGCACTGACCACTGCACTCCAGCGCTTGTGGGTAACTACCTCTGGTAGTTAAATGAAAAAGGAAAAGGTGTGAATATGAACAGAAAGAATGAGGTAGGCTGTCAGCAGCAGTTACATTGGGAGGTTTAGCATCTCCAATAGCTAGGAGGCTCAGCGTTCTCCACTTTTCTACTCTGTCTATAGCTTAATCCAATGGGATATATATAATGCTTGCTGATCTCA
>JANTPZ010012437.1:0-12217 GCA_025593235.1 Vachellia pachyceras | reverse complement strand
TGCTCTATCTTTTGGGCATCTGTGAATTTTTCTGATTTTTGGTCAACTGTTTGACTTTTTGACTTTGACTTTGTCAAATGACCAAAATGCCCTTACACTTTCTCTTAATGACCAAAATGCCCTTTCATAGTTTAACTTTTCATAAATTTCCATTTTACCCTTGAGTTTGTTGCCCTTGATCTTTTGGTTTCTAACCTCTTGGGCAACTTCCCAGGAGGTCACCCATCCTAAAATTGTTCCTGGGGTGAGCACGCTTAACTTTACTATTCCTACCGACTTCCATCCACCAGGCTAAATCTGATTCTGGGACTTCCGGCCCAACTGCAATCAACTTTACCCGTACTTTCTACACTTAGGTTCTAACTTGACATTTGACTACTGGTTTGGGCTCTTTTATCCAATGAACATATTGCCCTTGGTCTTGACATTTATGTCCCTGGCGTACATCCTTAAAAGTCTCAAAGCCTTAGGACTAAATTGACCAGGGTTTTTTGGTCCACCGACATCTTTTCTTTTTGTACTTTTATTTCTGAGCCTTGTCTTATCTTCTAACTATCGATTTGGCCTATATGTTAGTTTACAGAAAAGGGTGGATATTACAATACTCGCAACTCTATAGCTAATATATATTATTTTATTTTATTGTTAACCTCAATTATGATATTTACTATTATTGTTGTTATGTTTTATTATTTTCCATCCTTTTGTTACTTATATTCATTAATATTGTGATATTTATCCTACTATATTTATACTTATTCATTGCTTCATTTATATTTGCTTATATTATTGACACATGCTCCCTTTATATATCATTATATATAATTATACAATGTATTTATATTATTGTTTATATCTAATTACAAATTTAAATTTACTAAGTTTATTTCATTATAGTATTACTTTAATTTAATGGCCAGCAGCCAAGATATTTATGTAATTGTGATTGAATGACCTGAAGTCACATCATTATTATAACATTTCTTTTACAGAAGAACCCTTTGGGTACTAGTAAATGGCATGAAAAAAATTGTGTCATTTGAATAATCAAATTGCTATAAATATCAAAGCCCTTGTTCAAACATCAGAGTTTGGTAGCTTTGAAATTTTTATCATTGGTCCAGAAGACCAATGGTTGGAGGATGTGATGATGTACCATCGAAAAACAACAAGGTAATGGTTATAATCATATTATTGCATAGGTTGACAATTGAAAATTGAGCATTCTAATGGCATCAAAATTAAAAGTGTTACGATATGACCAAAAGTCTGTAATACTCCTTACTTAACCTCATTAACTTCATATTTTGTCATTAACGAACCACTTTTAGGTTTTACATAACTCAAATTGACCAAAAAAGTGAGATTTAAATTTTTCACCCGAGTTACTATTTATTTGGTAAATTTTCCAGATTTCTGCCCTAACTTTGAAAAATCATAACTAATTCTAGAAAAATCTAAATTTAGTGGTTCCAATTTCTATATGAAGCTTATAAGATTCCCTACAGGGACAAAATACTCATTGGATCAAAAATTTGTCCAATTAATACAGTTTATTCTGTGAAAATACACTGTTCATATGACCATTTTTCAATTTTCCAGGTTTTTTCCTCTTAACTTTGAAAAAACATAACTTCTTATAAAAATGTCCAAATCTAGTCATCTTGGACTTATTTTAAAGCTCACCATAAGAAATATTTTTCTGGAAAATGTCAGCTCAATTGGACTTAGTTTGCTATTTTTTCTCATTGTTCCAAGTTTAGCTATTTTTAAGGGTCTTGGAACCCCTCTTTCAAAACTTTATCATTTCTCAAAAATTTGTAAAACCCTTTTTCCCATAACTAATTACCTCACATGATCTTGCATGCATACATACACATATTCACAACATCAAGTAGAGGTTTAGGGCTTCACATTATTAATTCCAAAAAATATAAACATGTACATGGCATAACATCATATTACTTAGCAATCAAAATGTATCTTCATGCTTCTTTTATTCCTCATTCATCTTGCTCTTAGCCTTATTTGATCTTGCACCTAGGAATGGTTAGTTGGGGGAGAGTGAGATTTTTGGAAATTCCAATAGCAAAACACACTAACAGACATTAAATATGCATGACAACTTTTATAAATGAGTGTAGGATGACTACAATATGAAATGTGCAAAATTAAACAATGATATGCATATGGCCATAGCAACCAAAAGCACATAGTCATATACTCATCATCATAAATTTTCAACACTAAGTCATGTATAGTTCACAAAACATTTTGACTATAACTTTCTTTAGGTTAGGAGTTTTGCTACCTTGATTCTTTAACTCTCCTTGAACTTGAAAGATCTCTTGCTCAATTTTCCAAATGGTTCCTCGCACAACTCACTTGCCTATATAATTTATAGCATAATGGCCATTAATTACAAGTCATTTCCAAAGTAAGAAACACTTTAAAATCAAGTCAAACTTCCTCTTGAACTTTTACAAACCCCAGAACTTCAATGCTTGCTTAAATGATTTCCAATGCTTTCCAAAATTTTTCTTACTTCCACCCTACACAATTTTTCATTCTAAAGCTAATGGAAGCATCAAAAACATGAAAATCACACTCCTCCTACCCCTTCTAGGTCTGGCCAAAAATCAGAACAAGTAAGGAGGATGTGATTTTTCAAACTTCCATAATGTATAATGACATATTCTTGATCCCAAAACACTTCTTATGCATTATTTAGCCCAAAAATAACTCTTTCTCATTAAGTATAAAATGGACAGCACCTCCCCTTATTTTTCATGCTTTCAAAAATTCATACAACCATTAAACTCTAGCAATATATATCAATCAACTCCTTATCATGCAAGGAGTGATTTGCAACCAATCTTTTCCTCTAAATCCCTCTCATTCTCATTTTCACTCTTCATGAACCCTAAGTTTCACCCACAAAAAGAGAGGTTTAATAAAAAATATAAACCACTAGAAGTGCAGAGGAGGTTGCAATGATCAAGAATATGTATAGGATTATGTGGTGCAACCTCTTACCTTGTGTTTTTTGTGAAGCTCTTCTTCCTGTTTATGATATCCGTATATTTCTGTAATTTGAAATAAATGTCAAACCCGTAGTTATGGGTTGAATTAAGGCCCAAAGAAAGCAAGTACAGGAAGAGAGGAAGCCTGTGGACTAGAAAGACTACGGGTAAGTTAGTCCTAAGGCTTTGAAATTTCTAAATATATAAGCTAAGGACATAAATGTCATTAAGTATAAAGACCAAGGGCAATATGGTCGTTGGGTATAAAAGGGTCAAATCAGTAGTCAAAAGCTAAATTAGAGCCCACAAATAGAAAGTACGAAAAAAGATGATGCCGATGGGCTGGAAAACCCAAAGTCAGACCTGGCCTAGCAGGTGAAATTTTATAAGAATAGTTAAGCGTGCTCACCCTGGAGTAGTGTAAGGATAGGTGACCTTTTGGGAAGGAGCTAATTTTCATTAAAGAAAAATATTAAGGGCATAAAAAGTCAAGGACAATCTTGGTATTTTGAAAGATTATAGAAAAGGACTTGTAATTTGGTAAATAAGGGAAAATGTAAGGGTATTTCGGTCATTTGAAAAAATCAAATTCAAAGTCAAAGGTTGACCAAAATATCAGAATAATTCACAGATAACCAAAAGATAGAGCAGAACTCACTGATTAACAGAGATTCGACAGATTGTCAAAATTCAGCTAAGATCTCTATTTAGAGAATTTTGAAGGTAAATCGGCCGAAAATTATTATTTGAGGTATCAGGAGACCTCATCAATTGAGTTCAAGGCATAGAAAATAAAGTGTATTTTCTAATAATTTATAAAATTATTGCCCCATAGGAGATAAAGGCGATTTCCCAGAACGGAGGAAAAAAGACCCGAAAATCCTGAAAATGGGATTTTCTTTAAAAATTAATTACAAACATTGCGGAAAGGAATTTGAGGAGAGGAAAAGGGTTAGGACATCAATGAAAATTGTAGGAATTTTTAGTGCCCTAAAATTAAATTGCCCGTCGCTAGCACATTTTTAGGGATTTTGACAGGATAGAGTAACCCTATTGAATTTGAAAGAATTCCAGGGGTATTTTTGGAATAAAAATTACACCATATGAATAAGTGAAATATGGAGAGGAAAAGAGAAATAAAACATCTACAGAAAAGTATAGAAAAGATTTACAGGAGTTAAGTTACTTTTACCGATATAAGTTGTAACCGGACCGAGTAACCGGATGGCAATTAGTTCGGTTGGTTCAACCAAGTCTCCAACCATATTCTTATCCTCAAGTACAAGCATTAAATGCTGCTTTATTAGAGCTAATTAGAAGAGAAAAAGTGGTTGAAGTGTTGGTGAATTTCTAGCCCTTAGATCAAAATTGAAAATCAAGATTAAATCCTCACCATTCATTCATTATCAAGAGATAAGTTAAGAAAGATATTCTTCTCTTTCTTTGCCATTTGAATGAAATTCTTGGCTGTAAAATGAGAGGAGAAGATGCCATTGAAGGGAGCTCAAGAGGAAGAAAAGCTTCAAGAAAACTCAAGGTAAAAGGACTTACCTCATAAATCTATACATATTCTTGATCCTTACAACATCCTCTACACTTATATTGGCTTAGATTTTTTTTTTATTAAACCTCTCTTTTTCAAGATTGAAAGTTAAGGTTCTTGAAGGTAAAAATGAGAAAGAGAGGGACTTAGAGGAAATAATTGGTTGCAAAACACTCCTTACATGATAAGGAGTAGATTGATGTATATATTGCTTGGGTTTGAAGGTTGCATAAATTTTTGAAATCTCAAACCCTAAGTGGAGGTGCTGTCCATTTTTATACTTAATAAGGAAGATTTTTTTTTGAGCTAAATAATGCATGAGAATTGTTTTGGGATCAAGAATATTTTGTTATACATGATGAAAGTTTGACAATCACTTTCTCCTTATTTGGGCAGATTTTCATCCAAATCTGTATGGGGTAGGAGGAGTGTGATTTTGATGCTTCCATTGAGTTTAGAAGGCAAAATTGTGTAGGGTATAGTGAAAAAAGTTTTGGGAAGCATTTGAAATCATGAGAGCAAGTTTTGAAGTTCTAAGGTTCTTAAAAAAGCAACAGATCGTGATATTGCGTTTTTGTGATTATCTTACATTGTTGATGACTTGAAATTGATGATTATGTTCTTGTATGATGTTTAGGAAGTTAAAACGTCAAAGAACTCATTGGGAAAGTTAGACAAAAAAGCCTCAAGTCACAAGGAAATTAAGAGATCAAGGTAGCAAGACCATCTAACTCTAATCTAAATCGCTATGAAAATATTGTTGGAAATTGCATGACTTGGGTGAAAATTTATGATGATGAAAGTGTGAATGTGTGCCTTGTATGCTATGGCCATATACATTTCATTGTTACATGTTGCACTTTTATTTATTCACTCTTATGTTAAAAGTTCATGCATTTTGTAAAGTATGTTAGATAGTTTTGCTATTGAGATTTACATAAATCTCATTCTCTCCCAACTAACCATTTTAGGTGGAAATGCCAATAAGGGTAAGAGCACGATGGTTGAGGATTAAAGGATGCATGATGTTATGATTTGGGCTTGTGGAATTATGTATATTAAATGTATGTGATGTTAAATGAACTTTGTAGATGGTGTACACATAAACCTTTACATGGAAAATAATTAAGTACATTTGAATGCATGCATAAATATGAGTAAATGAACTAGATAAAGTGAGAATGCAATGTGAATAATTTGCAAATGGTAATAAATGATTTACCCAATTTTTAGAGAAGTGAAGTTTTAAGTAAAAGGGTTACAAAATCCTTAATACAGCCCTGTATTCAAGTAAAGAGGAAAATTAGCAAACGAACTCTGAATGGGCTAATACTTTTTAGTTAAATAGTTCACATGTTAAGCTTTAAAATGAGTTCATTATCACTGAATTTGGACATTTGTACAGAGAGTTATGGTTGTCCAAAGTTAAGAGATAAATCTGGAAAAGTGAAAAATGACCAAATGAACAGTGATTTTTCATACAATTAACTGTATCGATTGGGTGAGGATATGATCCAGTGAATATTTTCCCCTGTAGATCACTTCATAAGCTTCTTTCCAAATTTGAATATTTTCCCCTGTAGATCACTTCATACAAACTTTGACCTTTGACTTTGACTTTGGTCAAATGACCAAAATGCATTTATATTTTCTCTTATTTACTAAAATGTCCTTGCTTTCTTTCCAAATTCAAATCTTAACCTTACTTCTTTATAATTCTATTTTCATCTTTTCCTTTAGTGACATTTGAGTACTTCCCAAAAGGTCACCATCTTGTCATTACTTTAGGCTAAACACGCTTAACTGTGAAATTCTTATGGAATTCAGTACGTTAGACCTAGACTTCCTGTGATCTTTCTGGTTCATTAGTTTCCTCTTTTTCTGTACTATCTATCTCTGGGACTTAACTCATCTCATAACTACAGGTTTGACCTTTATATAAATTGACAATAAAAGTATGGATATTACAAAGTCATATAGAAAAATACATATCAATCTATTAGAAAAGGTTAATTGGTTGGTTATGAAACCATAAATAATTACGAAATTATTATTGTTATATAATAATATATGTTAGTTTCTGAAGAATTATCCGTTACAAATTTGAAATAGTTCCTGAAAAACTATATGTTACAAAATTAGTATTGTTCATGAAGAACTAATATAAATTTTTAATTTATTGGCGAAAAAAGAATTAATGATGAAAATTATTGCCCATAAATCTATATTAGAGTTTTTGTTCACTGAAAAGTTTAAAGATGATATCCCAATTCGATTGAAATCCAAAATTGTATGGAAGTCAAGAAATGTAGAGACTTTCAAGTGAAATACATTGAATAAGAAAATCATGTTTATATGACTCACACTTGAGAGGGAGATCATTGTAATACAAGTGTGATCTAATTTTGTATATATTTCTATTTATGAGAGGGAGATTGTTAAGCCTTTGGATCTCCCAAAATGAATGTTATGTTAAATATCATATTGAGATTTTAAATGTTATGAAAATTGAAAAGTTGATATAGTAAACCAGAAGTTTATTGATCTAGTAAATTTGTTGTTGGCATGACTTGTTTGGTCATTCGAGTCATATATGAGATGCAATATAATATCAAAGATTATGTATTGACATCTCTTGAACAGTCAGGGGATTCTTCATGAATAGCCATCATATTATATATAATTCAAAGGTTATCAAGTGATGCTTGTTCTCAATAGAATATGGATCATGAGAAGATCATTGGTTATGATTTGAAATGGATTTTACATTTCTAGAAATATATTAATTTATATGGGCCCATTCGAAAAGCATGTAAACCATACAAATATTTAATAAGTTTGATAAATGCATCTATATATGATTACATGCATGATTATTAGTAGCTTGCAGCCTGAAGTTTGCAAGATTGTTTGAATAAATCATTATATTCATGAGTGCACAGTTTCTAAATTATACGATCCACAATAATTTATTATAGCTTCTATACATAGCTTGATCAATACTTATGAGAACAAGATTTTCATTGCAATGTTGGCATATCTAAATATATTGTAGCACTTATACACATCAAACCAACAAATTTCTCCCAACGAAATTGGCTTTTGGTCATGAGACAAATATTTTCCATCTTCATTGTTTGAATGTATGGAAAGTTGAGATAAATGTTGGACAAGATTATCCTCCTTTTTGTCTATAAATGAAACAAAATTATGTTTCTAAAGAGAGAAAATGAGTTTATGAGGCTTGTAATGCATTGTTAGTTGATTGTCATTTGACAAAGTTTTTCACATGAGAGGGAGAAATTGAGTAGCGGGAAAAGAAAATACATTGAGTTCATTATTACTATCAAATATAGATCTTCAAATATAACAGGATAAACAAGAAGTTCATCAAATATTGCATTCAAGAAATATTGTAAAAATATTTTCCAGATGTTATTATTGATTTGAATGAGTATAATTAAATTCCATATTCCAACTGAAAATGCTCCAATCAGTATAAATGAAAATGAGACATGCCTAAAGCATGAGATACTAATGGGTTCCAAATATCATGCTTTAGATAAAGAGGAGTATATCATTACGATGATTATATTGAGGAGGCTAGAACTCCAGAAGAGGCCAAGACATAACTAATTGCAAAAGCCTCAATAGAGGTTCACGTACCTTGAAAGTAATGTTGAGATTTTGATAAGTTATGTCGCAAGGAGAAAAATGGAACTGAAAAAGATAAAGTTGTCAACAACGGTTTTGGTAATAATATTATGTGATTAAATGAGGGTTGTATATATGAATATGTCATAAAAGGTTAACAGAATAGTGATTGACCAAGATGAAAAGGAAAGGAAAAATACGCAATGAAAATACAATTACGTTATTTCAATGTGAGGTCCAAACACATGAAATACAAAGTTATTATATGATTTGTGAACATTTATGTGGAAGGAAAGGTTTTCACAATTGTATGATGCTCATAATCAGGTGTATTATTTTGTAGTGAATGAAAAATAATTTCTAGTTTAGAAAGATATGAACACAAATATGCATCTATTGGATATTAGTATAGCCTAAACATATGGCTCAATGAACGTGAAATTTACATGAAAGTTCTTAAATGTTCTAACATGTCATAAGCATGTTTAAGAAAATCATTATCTATATAAAATGTTATATGGATTCAAATAATTTGAGTATATATACATTATTCAAAATGATCTAAAAAATAATATATGTTGCATCTTATTTCGAAAGTCGTGACTTTTACTTTGATATTTTGGTTACAAAATTGAATTTAATGGAATAGAAGTCCTTATGATCTATTGAATGTTAATTTACATGATTTGTTGATATTTATGTTATATTCTGCAGGTATACAAATGGATAATGAAATTGAGATTTAATGAATATGCCTTAAAAATATTACATGATGACAATGTGTCATGCATAATTCAGCCAAAAGGAAGATATGCTCTGAAAGGAATTAGAGATTATTTGTTTGATGATAATTCAATACACTATTGAGATAAAAAGACAAAAAGTGATGTTACTAGGGGGAGTAAAAGTGATGATATTATCATAAGAAGCAAAAGTGATATTATTTCCATGGGAGAAAATATTATGATATATTCTTTTTTTCTTAACCAAGGTTTTGTCCCACTGAGTTTTCTTGATAATGTTTTTCACGAGGTAGCTTCAAATCGTATTGTGTACTCTTTTCTCTTCATTGGGCTTTTTCCCATTGTGTTTTTCCAAGTGAGGTTTTAATTAGGCACAATATTTGTTATGGGCATTCAAGGGGAAGTGTTGTAAACATTTTAGAGTGAATGCCCATAACCCCCAACTCCTAGGATTTCTTAAGCTTAATGTCATAATCCTAGAATCTCCCATTGAAGAGTTTACAGCATTTATCTCATGCAACACCTAATTGTATAATTATGTTGTTTCATTCTCTTTGTAACTTGTAACTCTTTAGATCAGTATCCAATGTTGATTTCCTATAAATAGATGTGTTATACACACTTGACAAAAGACAATGAAATAAAAGAGGGCTCCTTTTATTCTTCGCATCATCTTTTTCTCATTTACTTCTCTATGTTCCAATACTTACGTATTCTTTTATTTTTATAACATTTTCAATAAAGTGTTCGCACAATTTAATTTTTTTTAAACAAATCGGACTAACCCAGCCCATCATAGGTACACTTCCAAGCACGTCATTATTTTATACATTCAACACGCCACTTTTTTACTCTATTTATATCTACCATAATTGATTTTCATGCATGTTAATTTATATGTTGTAAAATCATGAGCAAGACAAAACGAATGATTGTAAATATTGATCTAAGATGATGAAAGGTACCCTACAAATAAGATATCCAATACATGGCTTGTTCGGCAAAACGTAAGAAAAACCAAACGCACGTTCAACAGTATTTTTTCGCAAAACGAGATAATCCACTCCATAAATTTACCTCGACTTGCGTAAAAGTACTTTTCTAATGCGTTCCTAAACAGACACTCTATTTGCAAAGGTACTTTTTGTAATCTTATATTTTGAAGCAAATTTGTGAATTTCAACTGATCATTCCACAATGGCTCGACTTTTTGTTCTGCATAGAGTTTTGCTAAAAATAATTGAGAAGGGACCAATGAAAACCATTAAATCAAGCCAATAAATCAAATTTCAGATACAAGTATATCACATCAATTCATCTCAGGTTTCGTATCAGTCCCATGCTACCAATAACACACTATACACTAGTAGATATAATATATAAATAGAAAACTAGAAATAATTTAAGCTTACATATGCTGCCCTTGATTTTGACCAATAACTTGCGTGATTTATCCTTTTTAACCCTTGTGGATAGAGCTTTCCTTTCCCCTCTAGAGCACCTCAGCAAGCATTTGTAACCATAAAGCATTGAAGTTCTTGTGAAAACTCTGTTGAAACCAATCCAAAATTTCTGCATAAAGTTCCATTGGATTTTCCTCCCATACCATTCTTAACATAGCGGAGCTGTCAACCAATCTACTCTTTAACTTGCTCAAGAGATTTACCACCCTTTTTTGGCAAAATGCTTCTTTCTTTAAAATACATTCAGGAGGGGCTGCCATATGTTTTCGTGCAGATTTCAGACAAGGACACACTTGACCAACAAGCAAGGCATAGGCAAATACTTCCATCCTGAAATCATCATCAATAACTAACAATTGACACTTTGGAAGTTCCCAACAAAAATGCCCAAAGGTTGGATTGACCCAACATTTTACTTGATCATTCTGGCGATCATAAAAAGGCCTGGGATCCATTAGGGCTGCAGAGAATTTACATGAGGATTTGGCATGTTTAACAAGCCAAGCTGGCTCTATATGAGTTACTCCATGCATATATGGTCTTTTTGTATATAATAATTCATTATAGACCAAAAACTCAGGGGCTGCAACCGAAACTGATGACCAACGATGAAGGAAGACACTTCTTTCGTACATGCATAATTGATACCTAACACCAGGAACTCTTGCGCAGCCACCTGAGGTCCTAGAAGACACTGTAATACGTTTAGCGATCCTATCTACCCAACCAGCACAGATTGCTTCACGGATGAGCAATTCCTCATCCAGCGAAAGAGGATATTTTTCACAAGGTACCTGCCAGGCATGCTCTATGTCCTCCAGAGTTCCATGAATCCATGAGTACTCCTGTTCAAAGCCATTCAAAGTACTTGGATTGAAAACAAGTTTAAGTAGTTGGTGCCTAAGCTTGGACATCTCCTCCATTGTCTTGAAGTGCAATGCATTTTCTTCACAAAATTCTACATGCTTCACTGAATTTTCGAAACTGTGTAAAGCATAAGCTATTGTCAACGCATCACAAGAAATAACACGAAATTTTTCATATGCAGCCTTTGCATTTGCTTTTAGTCTTTGTCTTCTTATGTTTTCTTCCTTGTCAGTGACTTTCCAATTGTCCAGCATGCTAGATTTCTCGCTTGAGTCGCCTTTATCATCATTTCCTTCAAAAAGCATTGTGAAAGGATTTGACAAGCTCAACGCTGCAGCAGCTGCAGCAGCATATGCCAAGAGTAGATTTGGTCGTTTACAATTATACTCACTTTTTGTCAATCTAATAACAGTAAGAAGCATTTTGGAGTGGCGAGGAGTTATGGGATAAAGTGCCATGACTTTCCCCAGGTGTGTGAGTCCATACTTGCTATCAAGTGCTCCAAGAGCACAAAGGCAATTATGTGCTTCGACCAATGCGTCATTGCAGGGAAGAGTAGGAAATGGGAAGTCTTTAACCTGGATAAGAAGTAAAAAGCTAAATAAAAAACAAAATAAAAAATCATTCAAAAAGAGAATCTCAAATTAAGATACATAAGACATGGTTGACAGCAAAGTAGATACATCACACGTATAATCACAAAGTAACTGAAAAGGTACACACATTTTGCAATGGGCTATAAAACTGACAAATAGAAGCAACAATAAGATCACTCATAACAATTACTTCTTAGGGCCAGATACAATCTTGCTACTAATTTATGTAGTAGAGACTCTTCATGTGAAAAGGATCTTAATCTTTCATCCAGGCCAATGTACAAAGTCAAGTTATTGGAAAACTAATGGAAAACAAAACGAAAACAAG
>JANTPZ010012435.1:0-14108 GCA_025593235.1 Vachellia pachyceras | reverse complement strand
AAAGTTATAAAATCACAAACAGGCCAGTACATAACTCCATTTAACATCGTAGGCAGTACATCGCGCTTTAAGCGTGCAACAATCTGTGTGTTGTTTTCGCCTGGCAAAAAGTGAGAGCTCAACTTAAATATTCATGTAGCAAATATAATGACGTGATTATGAGAGACATTCTGATTTACATCAAAAAGTATTGAAATCTTTTATTATGTTCTGCCCACTAAATATGGACTGCAGACAATATTAGAACACAAATTCCTGTCCCGTATCCGCAGTCACCTCAGTTGTTGCACTTTTCCCTCCTTTCTCCAACAAGTGAGAAGAGTTTGGGCCTTCTTCGATAAAGAATCAAAAGCAAAACACAAGACAGAAACAAAAGGCAGTAAACAATGACTCTGTGACACTTGAGTAAACATGATTTGTTTTAAAACTAAAATGTAGGCCATGTTCTTGACAGAGTTTCAGGTGAGTCACACTCTTCATAGCTTAAGAATATTGCTGTTTTTGTATAGATTATATATATAGGTTCTGTACAGTAAAATACAAACCATAAATATACCTTGCAAGAGAGCATTCAAGGAGAAGAAAACGACAGTCATGATAGGTCCATAAATTGCCTGGCCCATGGCCATCTTCTTCAATGTCGACAAAACATCCCTCCTTGGGAAAAGGTTTGACACAAAATTGAACCAGAAATGCAGTGAGGGTCCTAAAACGATCATCCCATATCCAGCCATGCGTAATATCCTCACAAAATCAAAAGATTCTGAAGATGGTAGTGAAATAGTCTGAAGAAAATGCATTTGATTAGTAAGGGAATACGACCAAGGCAACAAATTGAACATGAAGTAAAGGGTTCATAACCACATATCTGGCACGAGATAAACCATAAAAGTGAATGGGAATTAATATACTATCATAACTACTGTAGGGTTTTGAGAGTCTATCTAACACCAATAGCGAGTATAAAAATCACAAAAATGGAAGATGACCATCATCCAATATGATAGAGAAAGCACTAAAATTCCTAACATCATGCCGAAGCCAGCGGAATATTCTGAACAGCTGCCGGAATTATTCCATGAAAACAATAATCAGGAGAAACAAGAGTTCACAATCCTATTTACTGCTGAAAAGTGAGGAAAGTGACAAAGGTTAAACACCAACAGGTGACATCCCATAAGCTGGGAAGGGGAGATAACTCGTTCCAAGATCAAATTGAGAAAAACTAAAATGGAAAAAGAATTTGATCAAACACAATCCCTTTTCATGAAGGTGCATAATGTACAATTCTGACTTCAGCTGACAATGGTTCATATCAACCAACGCATTCTCTCTATTTCACTTGCCAAACTTCACATCGACTATGTCAAGACTTGTACAAGAATGAAGAATCCAGAAAGATACTTGGGCATTCGGTACCTGGGAAGATAAATCAGCAGCCATGTAAATAAGCCCGGAAGTTACACTTTTTGTAAGAATCGGGCGCGACTTGACCATCCCCAAATACCAACCTACAAAACGAACCTTGGAGACGCAACCACAAGACGACGACGACGAAGAAGAAGAAGAAGCAAAAGAGGAAGAGAAAAACGAAGGAGGGGAAATGGCATAATCCCTGACTTTCTTTGAAAATTCTGGGGATCGAAAATATGCTCTGTACTGGGTTTGGTTACAAAGAATCGGAGCTCGAGCTGAATCAATGACATGCTTGATTGAATGCTTCTGTAACAAGAAGCGAGAAAGCGAGGAGTTCCTCAAGAATGCAACGCTCATTTTGCGGAATGCCTTTCCCTGAGCTTTTGCCGAAGAAGTTTTTAGGGGTTTGGACTTTGGGGACGGAAGCAGGGGTTAACGCGGGTTTAGACCTAAATAAAGCAGTACCGGTGACTAGAAAGAGCCAAAAGCCAAAGTGATGACGAGCGTCGTTGTTCAATATTCAAGCTGCTTCTTTGGAGGGCGAAGGCCAACCAAATTGTATTTGTTATTTGTTTCAGCTCTGTGGGAAAACGTGGCAATTCCTTTCAACTTGTGAAGCACCGGCACGCACTCCGTCGTCAAATGCAAAACTAACGATTACAAAAGTACACGTTTAACAATATTTTTTTAAAAAATAAAATAATTTTTTCATATATTTACATTGATTTATATAAAATTATTTTTCTACCGTGTTCTAAACGAACACTATGATTTAAGAAGTATGTATGTAAAAGAGATTATTTTAATTTACAGAAAAATACTATTCAACATCCATTTACATTGTACAATCACATCTCAATTCGCTTCCTCAACCGCACTTTCCTTTGTTCGCCCAATAATTTAGGAAAAATCATCCTCAAATTACAAGGAAAAGAAATCCACAATTTTTGGGTGAGGAAAGAACACAGCATATTCACTTATTATGGGTGGTTGGTTCTGTCTGTTGTCCATGGCCATATATTAAAAATTTTGTTAAATGTTGATATCTTGTTTCATAACTTTTAAAATAATTATATTCAAAGAGTTGCATTAATGGTTGCATCAAAAATAAACATGGAACTACGCAATACTAATTTAATCGAAACATTATTTAAGAAAAGAAATTATATAGTAATTATTTCAATATTTTATTTTTTGCCATCATATACAAAAACAATCATGTTCGAGAAAGTTCTTTTTTAAAAAAATTGAAATAAACAAAAAATGCTCTGTAATATTTTAATCTCATTTCAGGGAACAGCCTACTTCACGTGATGTTGTGGGAAATGCTGCTCGGCCACGCCATTTACTTTTCGACACGTGTCCCATAGGCCAGCACACTCTGCCACGTGTAGAATCCTTTTACCACGTTATTATAGGCCAATTTTAATATTCCCTTTTCTGGGAGGATCTCAATTCTAGTCATTTAATTTTATCTCGATGTTAAATAAATGTGTTTCTCCAAAGTTAATACAGAAAATTTAAAGGACCAAGACCAACTTGGGTTCAGTCTTATGAGAAGAGGCTTAAGCGCGCGCTATTAAGTTCAAGTACATGTAACTAAAGAAAACATATATGGGAGAGATATCTCAATTTAATCTGGAAATGCTCAAATCTAAGTTAGATTACAGATAAAAAAAGAGCGCAAAGAAATAGAGATGAGGAATCATTTAATAACATATCTCTTGGATAGATTTTTATATTGATTTTCCAAACACAAGGAATTAATATTTTAATGCTTCATGGTAGGATAACAGCAACTGCTCATGACCATCAGAGTCTGAGCTCAGCTATATGCTGTTCCATTTACTTATTCATATTATATCAGATTCTGGTCCCTAGCAACCAACCATATAGTGTTCTTTTACATTCTCTTCCACATATAGTCTATCACCAAATATACTGGAGCTTTCTTCAGCATCCAAAATTGTAAGAAACCAATCCTTTAAGCTCCGGACCCTTGAGTTTGCTGTTGTTTAGAAAGCTGCAAGATAAAGCAAGCCCACATCAGAGATAATGATGAGATTTTTTTTTGGTTTATGAACTAGGCTCTTAGGTTGGAGATATTAGAATGTATATCATCCTTATAGACTTTGGTTAAAGCGATTATATCCTACAGTACTGCCATAAAATCAGCAATGTGATAGTAAGCGTGAGACTTTAAAAGGACAGCCAAGGTATAAAGAAAGTTAAAATGGATGTATAATCATATAGAAAAGATAAAAAATTTGTAATGAACATATACGAGGAAAAATTGGAGTGACTTCCACTGAAAAAAATTGAAGAAAATTATTTGAGCTGGTATGAAGTTTGAACATATACAAGTAAGGGCATTTGAAGCACCTATGAGAAGGTAAGATCAGACAGTACAGAAACCATTGAAAAAGATAGACAAAAGACTGAAAGAAACCTTAATGAAGTCATTGAGAGGGATTTCTTGATTAGCAATTTATCCAAAAATTCAGTTATTGGTAGAGTATCCCACCAAGAGGGATAAAGCTTGTTGTTATTGATTATATCCTACAGGACTTGTTGAATATGAGCAAGACTTGAGTCAATCTGGTATTTTCTGGTTTATTTCACCTAAAGTGGCCATTCAAGTGATTTAGGTTCGTCATGAGCAGGATTAATTGGAGAAAAGAAACTTACCTTTCTGGAAGGAAAGAAGCAAAAGGACCATCTACTGGTATTGTTCCACACAGGTTGTTGTTAGAAACATCACTGCAACATGAGACCAATGAGTTCATCAACATATTTCCATTAGCTCATTATATAAGCAACAGCACAGAAATCACAAGTCACAATGAAGAAGAAGAAGCAGAAACCTACAAGATTTTGAGATTAGTGAGACCAGTGAGTTGTCTAGGGATTGGCCCCGAAAGCTTGTTGTTGTTCAGGCGGCTGAATTTTTTTTTGGATACAGAGAAACCAATGCAAATGACAATTTAGATGTCATTCTGTTCAAGAACTCTATAATGTTAGAAAGGTTTCTGGGAGATCAAATTAAGTATGCTACTCACAGGAATCTGAGTGACTTCAATTTGCTAAATGATTTTGGGATCTCTCCTTCAAACTTGTTATCGTACAAATCAAGACTGACTAGTTCTTTCAAGTTGCCAAATTCCTTAGGAATAACCCCTCTTATGTCATTCCTATACAGCTCCCTGCAAAAATCATCCATTTTTAGAAACTCTCTTGCTTTTTGGCACAGCCAACAAATAAGTAACTATCAATAGTACATCCAATCCTTAATATATGAGTTAAATAACTGATTTCCACATATTAAAAAAACTAGTTATCTATAACAAATGGATGTTGGTTTCCGGAAATACCATCTTTAATAGTTTGTATTAGAACTACCCCTCGATGAAAACTCTTGACATGGTCAACAGCAATTAATAGGGATACTTTGAGGCAAATATTATAAATTTGGGGAATAGTACCAAAATAAAGAGCTTCTCTAGCTCCTATATTTATTACCGGAGGAGTAACTTGGAGCTCATGAGCTCATCTTCGATGGAGAAATAATCAGAAGCAATCCCAATATTCCTATCCAGCTAATCATAATCATATGAGTAGACAAGCAAACATAATGGCTTAGTTTAAGACTAGTCTAGTTCAGAATTATGAGTATTTAATCTGTCCTTAATCAAGGGATGGGAATGGTTCATATGAGATAAAGCTTGGGAGATTCTTAGGTTTAGCTTTCTGATTATGAAAACATAAGGTCCGAATAAAGCAGAAAAGAGGCTCCAATCCCAAAAAGAACCTGAGCTTTACAATGAATTACCAAAACAAATAGCAGAAGGCAAGAGAGGGAAGGGCATGTACAAGTATTGTAAATGGTGAAGGTCGCCAAGTTCTGGGCCTAGAGTTCCAGAGACGTTAGAATTGCCCAAATCCCTGAAATTCAAAAGCATATAGTGACCAGCTAATTAGAAGCCAAACAAGCAGAAAAGTTAAAACAGAGATTAAATGGAAGAAACATACAAGCGAGTGACATGATTATTGGAGTCGCAGCTAACATGGAACCAAGTACAAGGATTAACCAGAGTTGGGTCCCAGCTCTGCAGAACGTTGTGGGGGTCAGATAGCCTGCTTCTCAGAGCATTCAAAGCATTTCCTACATGAAAAAACCAAAACCATATGATGGGAAAGGCAAAATTCTCAATTTTTTGAAGCTTAAAATATCTGAACTTTGATTCTGATGAGTATTTGTAATTTCCTCAGACTTCTCAGAAAACCGAAAAGGTTAAAAACAAAAAAAATCAAAAGGAAAAGGAAAAAGGACATGTTCGGATCCTAAAGCTGAAAGATTTGACGGGGGTTTGATCGGGAAAATGAAATGAAAGGAAGGAAGTTAAAGGAGGGAAAAAAAAAGAGACAGGACATACCTTCAGAGTTGGTTGAGAAGGATGGTATGGGACATTGGAGAAGGAGAAACAAGAAAGAGAGGGAAATGAAAGGGGTCATCTTTACTCTGAACAGAAACAGAATGAAGGTAAAGAAGAAGAAGACGAAGAAGTGGGGGGAGTCCAAGTCAAAGTTTGAATAGGGTGTGAATAGTGTTTGAAATTGAAAAGAGTATTGAAGAGAGGGGAAAAGAAGAAAGCGAGCGTATGATACGATGGGTGGGGAAGGTGGGGGAGAGACACTGGAAATGGCGCGTAGTGTGGGGCCCAGTCAGAGTGGGACACTGGGAAGGAACGTTGTTACGAGGAAAGTGGAGTAGTTGTCGTGACAAGTGGGACAGGAGAGAGCACCCACTTTGACTCCAATTCAGGAAACTGCTTCTGAGTTTTGATCATCAGCTTGTTCCCCAATTTCTCTTTTTCAAATTAACTATGAAATCTAAATCTAAAACTATAAAGAAACCCTCGGTCTTGAAAATATATTTTTAAGATCAAACAAGTGATGTGATAACACGAAAATATTAATTCAGTAATTTAAGCCAATCTTAAGGGACATCATTTGGACCTTTTAAATAAATCATTGGGATATCACCATAAATAAATAAATCATTGGGAAATTGATTTTATATGTTTTACATACATTCATCCAGTTATCACTTCATCAATTCATTAGTAATTTTCTATTCAAAATCAATTCAATTTTTATAAAAAAATAAAGGAAGACGGACTACATGGTACAATACTAAACTCATTGACCTCAATTCTTTCGATCTCCTAATTGAAAGTTTTGTCATCCACAAATTTCCATAATAGGATATTCAACTTTTAAGATTTATTTGATTTGGCTTATTGGGGTCAAGGGCATGATGGGCATGATCTTATTAAAAAATCATGGCATTAGTTCATAAACTTATTTTGTCCGTAGTTCACAAACTTACATTTTTACTCATTTGAAACCAACCTCCCGAAATTTAATTAAGAACACATGAAGCTTCAAAACAATAACTACCACACCTTTACAACTCAGCTAAATGGTGATCACAGCCTGTGAACAAATCTGTGAAAGCATTTCAAACAGACTTTTAAATGAGATTTATCTCGCACCTAGGTACATATATAATCAATTTTTCACCTATTTTTAATACATTAGACTACTACAAAAATATCACCACAAGGCACTTGCATAGTTATGAAAAACAGCTAGACTTGGTCACGATCTCTAATCCACTTTGTCGCCACCCATTTCTGCCCTTCAATCACGGGACAACTTCCATGGAGAGAAGTCTGCAGTATAGTTCAGTTACTGACCATTAATAGAAAGCCAAATAATAAAGGTTTTTTTTTGGGGGGGGGTTAGAGAACTCTTGTCCTTGAGATGAAGAAATGAGGTGTGTTAGGAATTCAATTCCATCACAATCTTGACACAAAATATTATCCAAAGAATTATTTTCTTGGGAGAATCACTTTGGGTACTAACGAAGGAACTTAACTTCCAAAAAGTTTAGGTAAGTTTTCGCTTCAGTTGTAGAACTTCAACTCGTAACTTCGTGAGTTATCAGTCAACTCCTTATCAAGTTTCTATTAAAAGGATGGTAAAAGTAATTTGCATGTATCATCACAAAGGTACTATCCAGTCTATCATCACTGTCCAAAAAATCTTCATCCGTTTGTCAGATGCACTTCCAGCATTGTATCTACCCATGTCTACTATAAGAGGAACAGCAATTATATGCATATATTATTACTCTATAATATATGCATATGAAAAAGGAAGATTCTTTAACACCCCACTCCCCAACGAAAAAGGAAAAACAAAAACAAAGGACTACCTTATCGATTGTGCCATTTGGAAGCAAAGAATAAAAAAGAAGCCCATCACCTTGACGCGGCTTCACTTTCAAACCAATGCATTCTCTATAATCATAACGGGTACCATTGTTCCTACCATCCTGCAAGTTAGAAATAGAACGGTCTCCAATGACTACAACATCTATATCAAGATGCATATTAACTACGAAGTTCCACACAATGCCGATGCCGACAAATTCCCTAGTCTACCTCAAAAGGGAACATGGTTTCTCCTCCTGCTTCTACATTTGATAGATACAACAAGAAGGAAGCAACCTGCCCAATTGACCATGAATATATACATAAGAAGAGATCCATCCATAAACAGACTGATCAGACCTGTTCACATAAGAAAGGCCTTTGAAAGAGAAGATAGTTAACCAACTTCTTTAAGTTATTAGCTTCTTGAGTTTCTTGATATAGCATATATAAAATCTGAACTGATTTCTGGTCTTGATCTAATTGTTTAAGGTGCAGGTTTAAACCACAAGTTGTCAAGGTCAGCCATTACTGGCCAAAGTTTTAAAGCACCTCTATGTGGCCTCTGTCTATGTTTGGGGACCAATTCACGTGACCGTGATGAAAAATAGGTAATCAGAACACCTTGGACTGGTCATAACATTGAAACAAACTTATCATAGATCAAATCAATCAAGGTAGTGAAGGTAAAGTCAAGACAATATTAAATAATGCTCCGCTTGCTTTGCTTATCCCTATTTTTCCCATTTGGTTCTTTTGCTTTCTGACTCCTGTCCATTCCCTGTGAATATGCAGTCTAAATAATATGAGACAACAGATACCGTCAGGAATGAGAAGGACTAGTTAGTTACCCGATGACCAGGCTTATCTTAAAATATTGCTAAGAACTGTTATATAGCATTTCCCAATTATTTGACCTCAGAATATCTTTTTCCGTGATCTGAGATCTATTAGGTGAATACGATTTTAGTTAAATCAAACCTTAAAAAGAAGACAACAGGTGCCAAGTACAGCATATATCAAGAAAGAAAATTGTTGAAAAGAGAGATTTGTAGGAAGAACGATTCGGCCAAGAATACCACCACCAAGAAAAGTAATATTTGACCAGAATTCCTTAACAATAATACCCTTTGACTCAGTTGAGGGCCATATTCAGCTGGGTTGAACGCATCATAATGAGCATCATATTTTTGGCCAATCTCATACCGCAATATGTTGAATGCCTGCAAGATTTCGGCAACATCCTCCACTTCTCTCATATTGAGCGCTAACAATTTAGAGATTGTTAATGAGATATTTAAAAGACTGATACCTCTCCGTGGTTCCTTGGAAGCATAGTGACCCTTGCAATTTTCCTCTCAATTAAGTCCAAGATGCCAGTTTTGTCTTCTGATGCACTGATGAATGTGCCTGAACTGTTTCCAAGTATGAATTAGTAGCAGCAACACAAATGGGGTAGGCTTAAGTGATAAAATTTGTACGGAAAAACACATTGGATAGCATCATAATCTAGCTGTTTCCTGCACTTTATGCTCCAAAATATGATATGGTAGGGTTATTATGTATAGTCATGGCTAATATTAAGTGAGATGGAACAATCCATTCAATCAAAGATCAAACTTTCACAATTAAGATGATGAGTCTCCCATAAACAAATTTCTAAAAAAAACGTTTTATTCCCTTTCCATCATACTACCTAATTAACAACACATCATTTTAATAAGAACAAAAATTACTCGTAAACCATCAATTATCACTGTGCATTATATAATCTGTGTGAAGAGATGTGAGCTCCTAAAAAAATAATTAATGGTTGTGATGCTTAAGAGATCTAACTTCCAAATGACACGAAAATTTTATGATACTTACGTACTACGAGCTTAATCAATGATAGATGACTCAAACTCAATAGCCTAAACATCATGAATATGACAGAACTGATATAACCATTTATAGCCATGCAGGATAAGAAATTCAAAAACATTACCAAACCTAGTTTAGCACATTTAAGCAGACTTATCTATGCTAAAATTGGGCATGTTAATCTAAAAGTGTATGTTATACAAGAAACTCCAAGATATAATAGCTATATGCTAAAAAAGCATGAGATGAATCATAGTGGATAATGTACGTAAGAATGATAATACCTTGTTCTAGTGCCCTTGGTGCTTTCAGCAGATTCTCCTTTTCGCAGAGCTAATTTTGATGGTCGAAGTTTTGACTTTGCCATATCGATTATGCGCTCACATAGTTCAGCACTTGTGAAATTTGGAAAGTATACTGCTCGTGGCCTCCAACTTAAAACCTGCAAAAAGAGAAGGAAAGGGAAGAGAATGATATTGATCAGCATTGAATAAACAGTAACAAGTTCCAGGAGCTTTCTAAAAGGCGGAGATTTTCTTTCTGAAGGCTCCATCTCAGCTGCAGATACTAACCATTTTCAGATCACAAATCATTTAAGTCATCATTTTCATCGTAGTTTATCTAGCTTATATGTGCCCATGTCCCTCCAAATGTGAATCAAATAGAAAGTCTAATACCTTGAACAAATAAACAAGCAACTTTTTACAAGAACCGAGGCATCACATTGAATCTTACTTCGATAATCCCATAAGATCATCAGGCTTAAGTCATAACAGTGTTCTCATTGATCGGCCGCAAGCATCAATGGAAAACAGATATGGCCAGATAGCAATAAAGAGAAGACGAATCACCTGAAATGGGATTGATTCAACGAAATCCTCCCCAGTTTTACCATGTTCAAGCGGGTCATATTCCTTCACCACCGATTCTTCATGTATTATCGTGCTCGATCGCGGCCGTGCGTCTCCCAAATCCTGCAATCAAATTACATAATAAATTCAAGTCATGAGATGATCGAGCACTCACCAGGAAATCAATTAACCGATTGTTGTAGGGGGGATTTAAGAGACCTGAAAAAGGATAGTGGACACAAAAAGTCCAATAAAGAAGAAAAGGGAACAAAAGAAGATCAAAGAAGGTAAACCCAACTTCAAATTGGAGCCTTTTGCTTTGATTTTCATTATGTCATTCCTCTTTTCTCTCTCTTCACTTTCTCATCCAATGCTTCTTGTGCTCGGAAGGCTTTAAGAAGGCGGGCGTGCGATGTGGGGCATAATGGAGAATATCGACAGTGAAAATCAAGATTAGGAGCTTTTTGGTTGCTTTGTCTCTGTTTTAAAGGGGAGGATGTGACTCTAGACGACAGTGGCGAGTTTATCTCTCTCAGGCTGGCAGGTTAACATATCCATCCAGTTTCTTCACCTATCGCATCCAAAGGGAGAATAAAAAACACTGATCTATAAATATTTTAAAGCAGGTATCATCGCACATCCACTGCTTTACCACGTGACATTTCATCTCCTGCTTCTAAATTGTTTTGTATTAGCGGCTTCTTTTAAATTTAAATTCATATTTGTATTTTAAAAATTTAAACTGTTGCTCACAATATTATCTCTCTTATAAATCGTCAACCACCTTTTCAATTGGCGCTTCTATTTATACGGCATGTCCTAAATTCAAAATACTGAAAAACCATTTGCTACTATAAATAAGGAAAAGACGGATAGGCATAAAAAGTTAATATAAATAGTAGATATAGGAGTATGAGATTTCAAAAATTGATAAAAAGATGAAACTGCCCTTTTGTTGTAAGAAGTTTTGATTGGGAGTTGTCGATATGCTACAAAAGGTTGTTAATCAATTCAACGAAGTAAAAAATGCACTCGAGTGGAAAAGTTGTTAATAACATTAAAATATTTGTTATTCTCTTTGAAAAGTTGTCAATACGTTTAAAAAGATTGTTATCCACTGCGAGTGGAACAACATAGGCATCTGAGTGGATATATCATCAAAAGCATAAAATAAGTTGACATTTCGTTTGATGAAGTTGTTAATACACTACAAAAAGTTGTTAACCAATTCAATAAAACAACACAAGCATCCAACTGAAAAAATTGTCAATAACAAGATAACTCTTGTCAATCTCTTTACAAAGGTTGTCAATACGATAGAATTTTTTTTTTGTGAACAATGCAATATAAAATTTTGCTTTCCAAAACTCAATATAACAACGTAAACACCCTAATGAAAATATGCTCAAAAGCATAAAATAAATTATAATTATGTTTGATGGAATTGTCAATTCGATATGAAAAGTTATTAATGAACTTAACGAAACAACAAAAACACCTGAGTGAAAAGTTGTCAAAATCATTATATTACTTGTTATTCCTTTTGAAAGAATTGTCAATAAGTTATGAAATTTTATTTTTTAGAACGTAATGGAAACAACATAGGCACTAGATAAATATATGTTAAAAAAGATAAAATAAGTTGTTATATTACGTTGGACGGAATTGTCGAGATGCTACGAAATATTATCAACCAATTCGAATGAGTAACAAGGCATCACAATCCAAAAGTTGTCAAACTCATTCCATCACTTATCATTTCCTTTAAAAGAATTGTCACTAAGCTATATTGATGTATAATCCTGATGCTTGCTTTTTAGAATTTTTGAAAGGTGGTTTCATCTTTTCGTTCAAATTCTGAAATCCCCATTTGTTGATAGCTACTTATCTATCATTTCCCTTATTAATGGCAATAACTTGGGGTTTCAGAATTTTAAGGATATTTATAAGGGATTTTTTTATATACTTACATATTATATTTTATTATGTTGAGAAAGGGTATGAATTTGTGATGGTGGGTAGAGGGAGAGAAACGCGGAGGCTTGACACAGGAAAAGACGAAGTTAGAAAAGAAAAGGCAAAAAAAAAAAACAAGAAGTAACCAAAACACGATTTTTTATTTTTAGTGGGGTTCAATTTTGCAAGAGAATGTTAGGAAAACAGAAGAACATGTATGATGAAGTCAACTCAACAATCATCCCCTCTCGAATTACAAGAGAGAGAGAGAGATCACAACATATAAACAGAGAGGCAAGCCGCGTGCGCCACGCACTAGGCATTGTCACTCCTACATATTTAACTTTGAGTGTACCCATAAACGTTTGATAGAGTCGGTAAGGGTTATTATCAATATTTCTCAGGACGAGGGTTCGAACTCTGGGGAGTGACAGCGGTGAATTAACGCAACCTCAAAGAGGTTGTCCCATCGGTACCTCGCTACCACCGTAAGGTCTCATCACAGGGTCTGGATTAATTTGGGGCGGATAATGAATCCAGGATATCAAATGGTTTGTACTAAAAAAAACTTTAGAGTGAGTACAGAGTAATAGTCTTAAAAAAATTATTTAAAATATTTATTTATATATATCATTTATCAATTTATAAATTAGTCTAGACAAAGATAACAAATGTAAATAATTTAAAATAATATATTTAACTATTTTAATATAAAAAAATAGTTGCTCTTATAATAAACTGGTGACTGATTTAAAGAGGTTATAATAACGAAATAATTTATTCTAATATATTTATTACTTCTATTTAAATTAATTTTCTTGATTTGTAAATTGATATATAATAAATACACATAATTATTTTAAAGATATAATGTATTATATGTTATAATTAAATCATTTTATTATCTCTTTAGATTAGTCAGCTATATATTGTTTCAAAAACCGGATGCAGTAATCTTAGATTAGTCGGTAATTCAAGAGCCTCTTAATGTGATTAGTTTTCTTTAAAAATGGAATAAACTTTTTATTTCACTCATGTTTAAATAAAAAAGTTTCGTGTTATTAAGAGAGTGATCACACTTCAATGTAGGTTACAATCATACTTAGGTATAGACCTACTGAAAATAGGTATAGACCTAAGAAAAGCTTAGGTGTGGTTAAGTTATATGGGCATCAGTTTTTTTTAGAGGTGGCTCCCTGAATTGCAATATATTGTGACTGTTTGGAACACGTTTGACTCCTCTAAAAGTACGTTTAACAGTGTTTTTCCGTAAAACGAGATAATCCTATCCACATATTTACTTTAACTTATATAAAAGTATTTATCCACCGTTTTACCAAATGGACCCATTGTATTCAGCTAATGTAAGCATAGAATATATATACATATATATGGAACGTGCGAGGATTCACCTTAACTAGGCCATCACATGCATGCATGTCTCATTTTTTTTTTGCCAACAAGGAAAGCTATAAATTGAAATCAAACAAAGTTACATAGTCTTAACAGTACAGAGCCCAACACCAAATCTTAAAAACAGTAAGATAGAAACAAGCACATAAACTAAGAAAACAACAATTAAAAGATCATCAATACAGCAAGTCAAGGCTTTAATATCAGCTACCCAGAGATCCTTTGACTGCGATGGAGGTTGAGAATCCCGAATAAACGAGTAAGAACCGTCCGAGGAAGCTTTGACGAACCACTCGGCTGCCAAATATGCTTCGAGAGAAATCCACAAGAA
>JANTPZ010012433.1:0-11131 GCA_025593235.1 Vachellia pachyceras | reverse complement strand
ACTGTGCACCGCACCCACCAACCAGAGCTTTGGTGCTTTCATTTCCATCGTCGCACTTAGCCTACGCCCTACGCCTCCCTCTCACTATTCTGTTTACCCCCCCCCCCGGCCGACGAAAACCGCACGCGCTTCAATTGTAAACCCGTTTCACCGGTACCCAATTTAGGGCTTGTTTAAAAGTTATTTTTGAATAACTTTTACGGAAGTAAAATTTAAGTTTTTGAGAATAACTTTTACGGATTCTGAAGTAAAATTTAGGCTTTTAAAGATTAGGTTTTAAAATATTGTGTTTGAGAAGTTATTGATTTTTACGAATTTCGAGGCAAGAAGGTAGAAAAGAAGAAAGAAAAAAATAGGAAAGAGAAAATTTATTAAGAGAGAGTGTGCTTTGACAAGAAAATAACTTTTTCAAAATCTAGATTTTAAACTGAGGTTTTGTATCTAAAATATCTTTTTAGAAATATTGTTGCACTTGAACAAAATCTAAACTTTTAAGTAAAACCTAAGTTTTAAAACCAAACATAGATTTCAAGAACAGAAAGCAAAAGCTTTTAATAGTGCTGCAAGAAATAACTTTTTTTAAGAGATATTAAGGAAGCAAATTCCTTGATACATATATACCATGTATCAATTTTCATTAAATTAATTACCTTACTCATCAGGAACATTTTTATATCTTTAAAAATATAATGTTAAATTCACTTTTAATAAACGCATCCTAATCCTTTTAATAAATGTTTCATTCTACGCCGCTCAACCCTAAATGTAGTATGGTACTCTTCAACTAATTTTTAATAAGATTTATTCGTGCATTAGTTCCGATTAAAAACGAGTAAATACTAAATGAGACTGGACTCTGGGAGTGACGAGCGAATAATACTTAAGATTTCCAATGACAGGTAAAATATTTGGTCTACCAAAACACCAGATGGAACATTGTATCAAAAAAAAAAACACCAGATGGAACAAGTGAAGCACAGTTGATTCCGGCATTTACATTAACACTACAAAATAGTAATTCTACTTCAAAGATAATATACAGGGCATGAGCATGATGGGGGGAAATTAATTTAAAAAAAAAGGAAACGAGAACCAGCACCGCCTAATGTCATAAATGTACTACATGTCGAATTGTCTTTGGCAATTAACAAATCTCCAATAAAACAGATCCCACAAATTATTGATGCAGTGTGGATGACTATTCCGGGCCTTGCATAGGAACCATCATACGTTGAACCTGGGGCTGAATTTCACCCAAAAAAAGGTCAAGCCAATATGTATAACGTTGGCAAACAAAAATATGTATATCTGTCATCCATATACTAATGAATCGTGGTAACATAAAGTCCTTAAACTACAACTACCAAAAACAGTAAAATGTTGCAACAGAGGAAAAAATTCCCAATATGGTTTTTTAAAAAATTACATACTACCACCCTAGACTAATTTGGTATAAAATACTTTTCAAGTTTTAATATTAAGACCGTAAGCAATCATCGAAGAAAGAAAGGTTCAAGACACATTAGGCAAAGGAGATGGTGCACTAAAATCTATTAATCTGTGACTGGATGGAAAAAATGCTGCTATACGGTAACCATTAAATTTAGGGTTAAGAATTAATATGGTGCATCCAATAACCTAAAGCATTTTATGATGCAACCAATACCATAAAATATTTTTCAAATGTATTCAACAGTCAACACTCCGAAGTATTTTTTTTTGTGCATCCAACACCCTGAGGTATTTTTTTAAGGGCATCTAAAACCTTAAACTATTTTTTAGTGCATTCATAAATAAGGAATAAAAAATATTTTACAGTGCTACATGCATCACAATATACGTTAGGGTGTTGATGCACTTAAAAAAAATAATTCAGGGTGCTAGATGCGTCATAACCCTTAAATTTAAGAACCCAAATAACTGATTTGATCAATCCTGACATATCAACCTGTAAGGCATCTGCTGGAGGCAGGCTACTGCTGCGGCTTAATCCCAGACAATTCACCACCCAAGGCATTTGATTTTAAACAAGCCATAATAGCTAATACAAAATTATTGGATGAAATTGAAAAATAGTAATATTTTTCTCATACCTTGGTAAATCAATTGATATACTACAAATCAAAACATAATTACATCATTCACAGGGAGGGTTGCATGAAACCAACAGGCATCATTCACACGCCTCTAAGATCAACTAGCCCCTTTTTTAAAGTGAATAAATCACCACTCTCATTATCGGGGTCAGAATCAGAACCCACAAAAAGCAAAATTGCAACCAAGGATATGCAGCATCCACATCAATTTTTATGCAGTTGGAAAAGATACAAGTCCAGAGCTACTGCGGCTTTAAAGTTCTCCATTCTATATGCTTTGAAAATTTCATTAAGAATAAGAATTTCTAACAAGGCAACAGCTTCCTACGAGCTACGCACTCACTTTATGAGTCAAGCCAACTGCAGGTGTGGCTCATCATATGGTGAAGAATTATAAAGCATTGCTTTCTAAGATAGATCTTAGGCAATATGACTTCTAATAACATAAAAATTGTATAATGGTCAACAAGTGTGAAACTATTTCATTATATATTTAGCCGTAAACATAATCTTTGCAGAAGAAATGGAATTAAACCTGGAAACTCCTGCTATGAAGGATATCTCATTAAGTCATGCATCCCATCACCGTCATGAACCAAATTGTTTATGCCTAGCAACTACAATATTTAGATTTTGAAAAAAAAAAACAATTAAATGCAATTAAGATATGAGTCCAAAACAGTAAACTCAGCATTTTCTTCATTATAACAAAATGATGCTGCCCACAAAAGCTCAGGAAGAGATATACAGAAGGAGATAGGGAAAGGGAAGTTACCTGAGAGTTTGTATAGTTAACACCTTGTGATTGTGGAAAGAACCTTGATGAGTGAGCTGTAGATTTTATCATTTTACAATAAAATGGGCCAACATCAGACATTGTCATGTAAATGACTTCCTATCAATAAAAGTATGCATAGATATGCATGTGCAAATACATACCTGAGCATTAGGACTTGGTTGAACGTCTTTCTTAGCAGATACTTCTCCGCCCTTCGCCGAACCCTTGGTATCGCCCTATTATGCCACAATTGAAAAGCATAAAATAGACGGGTACAGACAAATAAGAAAAGTCGAATCGAATGTGAAAAATTAGAAAGTGGAATAACTATTGGAGCAGTAGGACCATCGAAGTATGAACTAACCTCCATCTGCAAACAAGCCCAATCGCCCAAGGAGAAAGACCAAAAAAAAGCAGGAAAAAATCAGTGAGTCATAATTGAATGGCAGGAACTCAAACCAATCAAAAGTTCCACAGATTTGTCTTCCGCGGAATATTTCGACGTTTCAGGTAATAGGTTTGTTTCTGGGAACCCGAAAGGCAAAGAAGCTTCTCCGAACTTTATTTACCTTTTTTAAACAATAAGATAGGCGATAAACAGAACAGTAATTCTAAAGTTCATTACCTCCCTGTATCTGCTCAGATAAATCTTCAGGGGATCGATGTAATCCTCGAATCCTAAAGTTGCCATTGCCCAGAGTAAATCATCGCCGTTAACCGTCTTCCTCTTTTCCCTCTGACACTTGTCACTCGCCCTACATGATTCGAACCCAATTAAGCCCCAAGCGAATAATATTTCCGACACAAAAAAACTACATACACGAACAATTAACGGGGGGAGAACACACTCGCTGGTTATAAAGCTGATAAACTCGGAAACGCATTCCTGAACGGTCTCCTTGGCATCCTTGGCGATTTTTCCATTAGGAGGAAGTCCCTTCTTCATGATTCGGCTGATATTGGCGATCGGCAGGTACCTGTCCTGCTCTCGGACATTAGAGCGGGGGCTCTGGTCACCGCTCTCGTGGCTACCACCGGCACCGGGACTGGCCGGACCTTGAGCCATCGCTGCAGGAATCCTAATACGACAAAGAAAAGACACGAATCCATAATCGATTACGCAGAAGAAAAACCCTGGGAACGGATCGAAACGAAACCCTAGAGAGAGAAAGATGATGATGGAGGAGGAGGATGAGGAGGCTGAGAAAAAATAAGGCGGGGGAGGGGGAGAGTAGGTACCTGCGGGGATGTGGAGAATTTGTATTTGGCGCGAGTGAGATCGGTGAGAATGCGGGAAGGATCGGACGCTGGAGAAGGAAGGAGTTAAGGAGACGATTGAGATGAGAGAATGAGTGATATCAGCACCGTTGGTTTTGTATTAATGGAACAAAATAAACAAAGCTTCTCTCTTCTTTTTGCTTTGTAGGTTTCGGATTCCCTCCACCGTCGGGGCTCTGTGTGCTGAAGAATAAGATAAAGGCTGGGCAAATGATTCGACCACGTGGTTCCTGTACACATTGTTCCGACTCTGGGGCAAGGCTCCGCAATTTATTGAATGGAATCTCCCTTCTATCGATTATGCATGCGCATATAGATCTACCACAGTGTTTAGGGAGGCATCATCACAGTTTAGTAAAGTTGGATTGACCTACCTGTATGGTCAGAACTAAATGGTTTACTTGACATACTCCAATACCTACAGGGACAGTTCCTAATAAATTATAAGTGAGGTGCTCTATCCTTAAATTATAGATGTGCTCAACCCCTTTTTAAAATTAGTATATAAAAAAATTGTGTATGAGCCACTGGGCCCAAAAGAAAACAACAACAATAATAAATTAATAATAATGCTTTTCAACCTAAGATCTATGACAATATCATAACATATGTATTATTTTGAATTAACTATTTTTAGCTATTTATAAATCACTCTCAACATATTTGATATGGACAAAAAAACTTTGAAATATGTTAAATGTCTTAAATTCAACAATAATAATACATAAAAAGTAAAATTGTAATTCTATCCTTTAATTTATTTCATGATTTCCTGTAAATACAAATATATGATTGAAGTAGTAATCATAGATACATTACCAATTGTTTTTTTAAACAAAGCCTGGATGCTTCACTTTATTGGTCCAACCAAGCCAACCATAAATTATTGTAAATTTGTAGTATTAAGCTGAATTACCATAGAAAAATATTTAATTAATACTGTACACTCCAAATTTTTACTTGTTGGTGTGATTTATAAATAGGATAAAAATTCTCTCTCCCCCTTGTAAGTAAATTCAAATGAGTATATACAAGTAATATGACAATATTTCTTATATATCTTATTTTTATTGAAATTGAAAATATATCTAAATTCAAATGTACTGGGTTAAAATTATATAATTATGTTTTTTTAATGGATAAAAATCATTTTTGCCAAGTTTTTCCCATAGAGCAATGTTGTCCCCAAAAGTTTTTGGGGTGCAATTTTCATCAAGTGTTAAGTCAATAGCAATGTCACCTCTAATATGACAGTCTTGACTGTCAAATGTGAGTTGACCCGATTATGCTGAGGTGGGATGCTTCCATGGCACTCAATATGCCACATCATCACCCTCCATCTTCTACCTCTCCACCTTATCATCTTCTTCCTCTCATCCCTCGGTAGTTGCAAGTTGCAAGTTGCAACGTTAACTAAACTCACCATTTTTTCAACACTTACTTATAACTAGAATAAAAGAGAAAATATTTCTTTTGACTGAAATAAACAAAGGATAAGAAAGATCAAGCCATATCTAGAAATTTGAAAATGATATCTCCTCCACAAGGATTTTGTTCCATTTGAGTGTCACACACAATCTTTGGGTTTTCTGCTGAGTTCTTCAATGGCTATAGAGGATACCGGCCAGCGCAAGAATCCACCGGATAGACCACCGAAAACGGAGGGGGACGGAAGGAACAAAAAGAAGAAATTGGAGGAGGTGCCTCAAGAGATTATGGATGACCAAATGGAGGAAAAGGACCAAGACAAGGAAGAATGTGAAGGAGGGGGTAGCAAAACTTATACTGACAGTAGGAAAATTAATATGGTATCCTACAAACAGACCCTTATGGGCTTCAATGGAGTAACTAATGGAAGTTATCCTTCAGAGACAGATGACTTTTTGTTCGAAGAAGAGGAAATCTTTTGGGAAATGCCTGAACCAACTGAGGAAATCAAATGTCTCAAGAGGATTTACCCTGTAGTGCCTATATCTCAGGAGGAGTATAATAACTGGTGCAAGCCTTGGAATTTCTCATTGATTATCACGGTGCTTGGAAGAAAATTTAATCTTTACATGCTCAAGTGCCATCTTATCAAGCTATGGGGTATATCTGAACTAGAATTGATAGACTTGCCTAATAATTATTTTGTGGTGAAGTTCACTAATGGAGACCAGTGGAAGCACCATTACAGAAAGGTTCTATATGGAGGACCCTGGGTTATCTTTCAGCATTGTATTCTAGTGTAAAGGTGGACGCCATATTTTGACCCCTTCAAGAACCAGTTAAGCTGTATTGTTACCTGGGTTAGAATTCCTAATATCCCAATGCACTACTATAATAGTCACTGTATAGCCAGACTAGGGGAAAGGATTGGAAGGCCTCTCAAGATGAATTTGCTCGAGCTTTGCGAGAGGGTTGAAGGCTTAGCTCACACACATTCCTCATTTCATACAGGACGATAGTCCAATCCAAGAAGCAGAAAGAGACCATAGGATAGGACTACCCTATGAACTTACTGCTTTCACATCTTTGGTTTTGATGCAGTTCGTTCAGGGGGTCGCTGGACACTCTATCAGATAGCACAAGCTATAATGCAAAAGTTGAGAGAGGTAAGTATGCAAGAATATGTGTAGAACTGGACTTACAAAGGGCCCTAGTCCCACGCGTTATTACTGCAGAGCAATGCTTCAATGTTGAGTATAAAGGATTGAAGCTCATTTGCAACTGGAAGAAAAGCTCTGGCATGGAAGCTCAGAAAATGAAGGCTAACGCTGAAACCCACAACAAGCAAGACGGGGCTGGGGCGATGCATGGTGCTGCTGAGGAAGCCTATGCAGCAGCTGGATCTGGGCGAGCAGGAGCAAGAAGGGAAGAAGCTGGTGGATGCATGGCTGCCGAAGAGACCGTTGCTGTTTCGCTGGTTGGGAGCATTGAGGAGGTGGGAGCTAGTATGCCTATCACAGAGGGGAGAACGGAGATCAACGCTGCTGAAGTTCCGGCCCAACGCGGTCAAGGGAGAATGGAGATGGATTTACTGCAGGCGTCGGACACCTTCAAAGCGTGGATGATCGTCACGCGCTCACAGGCTCGTCGCCCAATGGCCTATTCTGGTTGGAGAAAAGACTCTGGGAAGAGTACAACAAGGTAGTGATGTAAGAAGAGCTCATTTGGTTCCAAAAGTCTAGATGTAATTGGCTTCAGTGTGGAGATCGAAATACAAAGTATTTCCATGCTTCTACCATTATTAAACGGAGGAAGCAGAAGATCTTGTCCTTACGGGATGATAATGGGATTTGGATACACGACCAAGAGAGTTTGAAAGCTATGGTGAGTAGTTACTATAAGGAGTTGTTTTCCAAGGATCCCAACATCCCTTCATTTTCTAATTGGTCAAATGATTTCCCACGATTGCAAGATTCTCATCTCTACTCCCTCCATAAAGATGTGAGTGACCTTGAGATAAAGAATGTTGCCTTTTCTATGGGCGCCTTTAAGGCTCCTGGCCCGGATGGAGTTCAAGCTCACTTCTTCCAAACCCAATGGGAAGTAGTGGGGGGGAAGATATGCGATTTGATTAAGCAGGCAGTCTCGGATCCGCTATCTATTAGGAGGGTTAACCAGACAAATATCGTCCTCATTCCTAAAGTTGAGAATCCTACTACCTTGAGAGACATGAGACCCATTTCCCTGTGTAATGTCAGCTTTAAGGTGCTCACAAAACTTATGGCCAATAGATTAAGACCCATCATGAATGACCTGATTGGGCCTGAGCAAAGTAGCTTTATCACATCTCGATCGAGTTGTGATAATATTATCATTGCACCGGAAGCTATTCACCTGATGAGATCTAAACCAAGAAGGAAAGGGTATCTTGCAGTTAAAGTGGATATGGAGAAGGCATACGATAGGCTGGACTGGGGCTTTCTTGAAACCACCTTGCGTGAGGTGGGTCTTCAAGATAACCTCGTTCGTCTGATCTTAGCCTGCGTGAGTACCACTACCATAAGGGTCTTGTGGAACGGGTGTGAAGGGCCGGAATTTGTTCCGTCTCATGGGATCCGCTAGGGAGACCCTCTTAGCCCCTACTTATTTGTCCTATGTATGGAGAAATTGGGTCATCTGATCAAAGCTGAGTGTAGAAATGGTAGGTGGAAACCCCTACGGTTTCCCAATGAAGGCCCTCTTCTATCTCACATTTTCTTCCTGGATGACCTCCTGCTCTTTACCGAAGCTTCCGCGGGCCAAATGGGCATTATTAAGCAAATCATGACAAGATTTTGTGGAATCTTGGGACACAGGATTAATTGTCCAAATCAAAAGCCTTCTTCTCAAAGAATGTTAATCATCAAAGAGCGTCCAGGTTAAGCCAGATGTTGGGGATTCAAACCACTACTGACTTGGGTAAATATCTCGGTGTCCCTATCATTCACTCATGGGTGACCAAGACGACGTTCAACCACATAACTAAAAAGGTTCAATCTAGACTTTCGTCTTGGAAGGCCAGATACCTTTCGATGGCTGGGAGGACGGTCCTTATCAAAGCAGTGCTTTCAGCCCTTCCGTCTTACCAAATGCAATCTATCCTCTTACCGAAAGGGGTGCTTCAAGAGATCGAGAGGGTTAGTAGGAATTTCTTCTGGTCCCAGGATGAGAACAAAAGGAAAATGCACCATATTGCTTGGAGTAGAATCATGAGACATAAGAAGTGTTGGGGTCTCGGCATCAAAAACCTGGAACTGCAAAATAAGGCTTTCATTATGAAGCTTTGCTAGGGGTTGCTCACTCAACCGAATGCCCTTTGGGTTAAGTGTCTGAGGTCAAAGTATGAGTGTGGGACTGAGCAGATGCCCACAGTGGTCAAGAAAAATTTCAATTCTCTCACCTGGAAGGCAATCACTGAAGTATGGGATATATTCCTTTCAGGAGTTGGGAGGAAGGTGAATGATGGGCATTCCACTAGGGCATGGTGGGACTTATGGACAAATGTGGATAAGCCTCTCATAGAATTTGTGGATAAAAATGTGGAGTATATCCAGTCTGAGGATAGGGTGGTGGATTTTATCCTCCCTAGTGGGGTTTGGAATGTTGAAAAGTGGGCAACGTTCCTTCCCCCGTGCATTTTTAACCTTGTTCTTCGATCTCATCTCCCCACCAGAGATAGGGCAGATGAGTTCCTTTAGAGAGGATCTCCTGATGGCACCTTCTCCATCAAATCTGCTTATGCTTTCCTTTCGAAGCCTACTGAGATGGCATCTAATCCACTTTGGCAGAAGATTTGGCGTTAGCCGGTTCTGGAAAAAAAAAGTTTTTCATGTGGCAAGTAACCCACGGGAGAATCGCTACCAATTCAATTCGAGCCACGAGAGGAATGTCAGTGACAGAAGAATGCCCTTTTGGGTGTCAGTGTGAAGAGAGTGTCATACATACACTTCATGATTGTGAGAGAGTGAAAGAGGTCTGGAAGGAATTTCTTTCTACTAACCTTTATCATACTTTCTTTTTTGGTGATTTACAGGATTGGCTGGCTTGGAATACAACACATTAACCTAGTAAGGCTAGATTCCGGAGATGGCCTTGGGCGAAGATATTTGCTCATGTTGGCTGGATAGTTTGGAAGACCAAATGCGCGTGGGTTTTTGAATCTACCGAGGCTTATATGAAGGAAATGTTCCAACAGTGCATGTTCCACATCATGGAAGATGTAACTGAGGGGAAACTTTGTCACAAGATTTTCCAGGGTAATTCAGTTGGAGTAACACACTGGACCCCGCCGCTATGTGGGGTTGTGAGGCTGGATGTGGATGCATCGGTTCGAGCACCTAACCAAGCTACACGTGCCGGACTTATTAGGGATGACCAGGGGCAGTGGATTGTAGGATTCCAAAAGGCAATTGGTCACACCACTATAACTGCAGCTGAGATGTTGGCAATTAAAACAGGATTGGAAGTTTGCCGCTCCTTGCAGATGAAGGACATCCAAGTGTTCTCGGACTCCCTTGACGCGGTTAACATGTTGCTCAGAGATCAAAGTCCTGGCCACCAGCTGCAGCATGAGATTGAAGCCACTCGTCAACTTTTATATGGAAGTTGGGATGTGGAGTTATTTCATGCATCGAGCGAAAGTTGACGTGTGCCGATATTTTGGCAAAAGGAACTAATTCAAGAAGCTCTCAGATGAATCTAATTTGGCAAGTGCCACCTAGTTACAGGGAAACTCTCTTGCTTGATCAAGCTTTTGTGGGGTGCTCAACACCCAATTATAACTAGTTTTGTGTTTTTCTTCTTCAAGCATAGCTTGCCTTTATAATTAAAAAAAAAAAGAAATTTGAAAATGATTTCAGATAGAGGAATTCACAGGAACAACTTGGGCGCAACCATGGGAGAGATGGAAGCTCCGGTACAAAAGAAACAAAAAAAAAAACAGAGAAGGAAAAGAGAAAATAGTGCATGGGTTAGAAAATAAACTTTCATAGCGCATCAAAAGCTCCATTATTCATCTTTATCTTTTAGGTTATATCCTTTCGTTCTGCTTTATCTCATCTCTTCCATACGTACGATGCCCCTCCTCATATACGTACACAAAATTTAGATCAATATATATACCGAATGTATAAGTTATTCCCCTAATTGCTAGCTAGTAGTGATTAGAGGAAGCCCAGTCTCTCTCTCTCTCTCTCTCTCTCTCTCGATTCATCAGCCAACAAGATAACTGTGCAAAATGTAACAAAAATGGGGTGGGTTACATTCACAATATTATATATACGTGGCTTATATATCAATGGAGAGAGGCCAGGGTTATCACTCTTCATTGTATGCTTTAGTGCAAGGAGAGAACGTCGTCGACGACGACTTTGGATAAAAGAACCCAGAAAAAGCAGAGGTCGGACGGGATTCGGGAGTGGGTTCTTTAGTCGTTGACGATGGAGGAAGAAGATGATGTTTTAGGTTTTTTATTTTTTTTATGAAATGGCTGCTGACTAGGATTTAAGTAGAG
>JANTPZ010012432.1:0-10179 GCA_025593235.1 Vachellia pachyceras | reverse complement strand
GGTTAAATTGAATTTGTTTTATAAAATTTAATTGACAATTTTTATTTGTTATCGGTATTAAATTTTGCAGTTGTTTCAATTGCTTTTTTAAAATTACAAATTAGCATGTGATATCTTTTTTAAATACTTTGAAGTGAAATCTTGTCGCGCATCGCGCGGGAGTACACTCTAGTTTGTGTAAAAGGAGAAAGTGGGGTCACCGGTGGTAGGCGACGAGGACAATGCCGGCTCGGTACCGTCGATCTTGAGGAACATGGGCATGGTGAGATCGAAGTAGGGGCGGGGAGCATTGCACCACCTGCCATTGTCGTTTGGAAGAGTGTAGTTTGGTGGGCAGAAGTTAGTGGCCGTGATGAAGATAGACGGGCTTCCGGAGTGGCACCATTGACTGTCGTTTGCACACTTGATCTCAAAGCACACACCGCAGCTGAAGCCGCTGTTGAACAGGGTGGTGCTCAAGGCCATTGTGTTCACTCCGTACCCTTGGCTGCACAAATTAACATAACCACAAGCTCCACCTGTTCAGCAAAAAGACCTTACATTAAGTCCCTCACCTGCTATCTAACCGGAAAGCACAGTTCCGCTGTGCTATTAGCGGGAAAATTGCCCAAGGGGATGGATTTGTGAGGTACATTGTAACGATAACAAGTAATATGCCGTCCAAATCCCTAAAACAACTAAAAGGGCTCCATTTAAGCTCGCATCTGAGCAAAAAAAGTGGAAGAACGATATTTGATAGAGTACCTGGGTTATCGGCAACGAATCGTATAACTGCCCATCCATTCACCGGGGCGACCACCGTGTTCCTCATAGGGGGACGGCCATTCACCGACACGGCCACCGTGTTCCTCAGCTTGTACGCTTTCATCCCTAGAAAGGGTCGCCAGAGGGACCTGCTGAGTTGCCCATTGTCGCTGCTCCGCCTCTCTCACCTTTTCTCTTCGCTTTTCCGTTCCATGTGTGTTGCCACGTCATAAAATTTGTTCTGCCTCGGTCAAAACTTGCCACGTGTACATTGTTAGCATTGTCAAATGTGCACCCTTTTGACAACATTATATGCATTTTCACTCCTTCCGAAACTTTATGATGCCAGATGCTCCTCGCGGAAAACTTAATTGTTAAAATTGCACATTAACCCTAATTATTAGTACATACTAACTAATTAAACTATGTATCATGAATCTGCACAGAATTTGAAATAAACATTATTATTTAATTCTGAATTGTTAATAGCATGGCTTCATACATTTATTGATCTATCTATTTCATTTCATCGTGTAATATATCATAATATAATCATTTCATGTGTGAAAAGGACACAGCTTAATCAATGGCCATGTGTGAAGCAACTGTTGGATTCCAAGTCATTTGCACATCATATCATATTTCAATATTATGATAATAATAATTTTCACAAAGTTTCTTCACCCATGGATCTGCTGATAAAGTCTTCCTACCATGAACCACCACAAACCAAATCCATCCATAAAACTTCAACTTTTCTACCAATCCACTCATCTTTTTCAAACAAAACCCTCCCACCACCATTTTCACACATATATTATAATCCAACTATACTCTCTCCTCCTACCTATTATATCTATATACACACACACACATATCTTCTTCACCGATCAATCATCTCCTTCAAAAATGAGCTTTCTTTCTGATGATCATATTGCTTATGATTTGGCCGTCATTGCTCTATCCATATTTCTCTTTGTTCTCGCCATTGTTCTCTTCTTCACATGCAAGAAGAAACCAGCTCAATCTGATGAGAAGGAACAGGAAGGAGGAGGAGGAGATGAAGAACAAAAAGCAGTATTTCCTGCAGTGAAGATCTGTGGTCGTGCTTACTCATTAATGGACATTGATACTGCAACTGATGGATTCAACCAGAGGAGAATAATGGCCAAAGATGTAACAGGAACTTTATATGGTGGTGTGCTACAAAATGGAAATCTTGCGACTGTGAAAAGGATTCATCCTCTTCTTGTTCTCAGAAATGCTGGGTTGAGTGGCTTCTCTTCAGTTATGAAAAATCTCTCTTCAGCTCAACATCCCAACATTGTTTCCATTATTGGCTTCTCAGAAGCACCAGGTGTGTATGTGTTTGGCTTTTAATCTTTTAATTATGTCGTGGACAAATCAAGCTATATATATCAACTGGGATTTTTTAGATAGAGTACATTTATGTTATAACTAATGTTACCTTGAAGTAGAAGCCTTATAATAAGACCTCTCTAACTCTGATGACTAAGTTTTAATTCAGGGTATGGTTCTTCCAAAATTAATTGTGCTCGTTAAAGTTTGTTAAACTTCTTTATGTAGGAGTTTATACCTGATCTGGCTCTATCATTCACCGTGTGAAATATTCTTGGTTTGTGTGTAAGAATAAAAAATCTGAGAAATGGTATCTCCATTAACAAAAACAACAAGGACAAAAGGTTGAGGAGGGTAGCGTTTGGTGTGTGTGTGTGTCTATTGTTCAACAGCATGTGGGTGTGTTTGCAGGTAAATCAAAATTGGGAGATTTATTATTTGCGTTATTTTCTAAGCTTTTTATTGTTCAAATGTGTTTTATTATTCCGGTAATTGTTTGTTTGTGAGTATTTGAGTAGGTTTTAATTTTTTGTCAGGATTTTATTTGGTAGAATTTGGACAACATATGTAATACATTTTCATGGTTAATAAGAACTTTATTTGCATGATTATATTGTTTTATCCCCGTTTTTCTTATGAATTATGACTCGTTACACACACAAAAGAAAACCAAAGAAGAATGAAATGAAACAAAACAAATAGAATGAAACAAATAATTGTTAAAGATAAAACACAGTTATTTGTATCATTGTTCACAAACAGATAAATACAAGCTATTGAGTAATAATTACAAAGACATGCTGGATATTAAAAAGCAAGATCCTCTTTCCTTTCTGATATATCCCAGAGAAAGCTCTCAATAATGCATCAAAATTATTGATATATACAAATATATATTATTGAAAGGACACTGATGATCTAACTATTTCTTTCATATATTGGCAATATTACGCGCGCCAGGTGAGAGAATCATAGTGATGGAGTTTGTGGGCACATTGAGCTTAGAATTCTATCTGCATCAAAACCCAGATGGGAATTCACTCTTAGATTGGAACCAGAGGTTGAAAATAGCAGCAGAAACAGCAAGAGGGCTTCACTACCTTCATGAAATTGCCTCACCAAACATAGTTCATGGCTGTGTCAAGTCCTCAAACATCCTAATAGATATAAACTTCAATGCTAGGGTTTCTGACTTTGGACTCAACTTTCTTGCAACCCAAGAAAAAAGAACCCTAATAGGGCATGTGGATGAAGAGTATTGGATCACTAACAATAATGGAAAAGGTAGTTGCAAAGAGAGTGATGTTTATGGGTTTGGAGTGGTTTTGTTGGAGCTTTTGAGTGGAAGAGGTTGTGAAGAAGGATTGTTAGTGAAGTGGGCATTGCCATTGATTAAAGAAATGAGGTACAGTGAAGTTTTTGACCCAAGGTTGGTGATTCCTTCAGAGATTAAGCCTTTGCTTAGGTTAGCCAAAGTTGCTTCAGCTTGTGTTGGTAATTCAAGAAAATGTAGGCCTTCTATTGCTCAAGTTTCTACCATTCTGAACCATTTAGAGAGGGAATTATGCTTCATGGCATCTCAACATTAGAGTGTTTGACGATCTAGCTCAGATCTAAATTAGCCAATAGTGTCATATCTTATGATTAAAAAATTTGAGATAATAGTTTGATTGAGACTTGTCTGTATGTACTTGGGGGTTTTCTCTTGTCATGTTTGAATCCATTTACACTTCTATGACATTTTCAAGTGTAATTAGACTAAGAAGAGGCTGCTGCTATCAATTTTGGAGCAAATTTAGGAATATGAGATTCTCCTTTCTCTTTTGTATATTCCTGTTCTAGCCTTTTATTTAAGTATGATTTGATCCAGGAAAAATTTATTTTTGTCTATTATATGATTCCAATGAGTCATCGAATAAACTAAACCACAAGGATCAAACGGGAATATAATAAAAGTAAAACTAGAATAAAATATTTCAAATTCTCTTGAATACAAACTTCAGAAACAGATCTACATAAGGTTTAGACGAGTTTCTTTATACAAGCTTCTTATTTTGAAACATTGTAACAAGGGTAGAAGGAAAAAGAGGTTTTAATCTGCAAGATGAAAAAAATTTGCATCTTTAATTGAAAATGGTGAGAGGGAATTTTCAAGAGATGTGACAGGTTGAGAAATGAGGAGAACATGTTTGAGAGTGGAATGTTGAAGATGAGAGGTGGGACGGTGCCTTCATTATGGAGATCGTGAGATCTCATCAATTCACTGTTTCCATTGGGATAGGTAAGTGGGTCACTCCCTTTGAGGCGAAAGCCAACCACCCTTATGCCTTTACAAAAATTTCAAAAATTAAAAATAATTGGTTGCAGGTAGCTACAAAAACATGCATGGTTTAGGTTATACCTAACAGTACTATTCTTAAGAGTTATTTTATCGAATACGTATTGTAAGGAATATGACAACTCTTTAGAATTAAACCAATATTTTCTACATAATGTTGCCAAACCATAAAAATAAAAAAAACAATATTCAAAGTAAGAGAGAAGAGGAGAGCTTGATGATGATTGTATTAAAGAGGCAGTTTCTATATGTTGGAATGATGGCGTTCACTTGATTCACCATTGCCATGCACATAAGGCCACTCCTATTCTTAGCCTTTTTACATGCTAAGCTCACTCCTTATCATATACTCTTTATAATCATTATTATATGCAACAACTATCAGATTATGTAAAATGAATTATCAGTTAAAATTAATAAATATTTAAGAGATATAATTGTTTTTTCAAATAATCTAAGAGAGAATGGATGAGAAAAGAGATAAGAGAATGGGTGGGAAAAGGATACGAGACACTTGATTGATTGGAGGGTAAAAATGAAAAATGTATTAAAATTTTAGACAAAGTCATATTATATTGTTGTTTACTCACGTGAGAAAATGATGTTTATAAATAGTATGGGATGAAATATATACCAAGGCTTTCATTAAATTGAGCAATGTGAGAGACCTTTTTTGATACATACACAGAAACCCCAACATTAAACAAACAATTTACAATAATATAAGTTTATATTTTTATTAATGGGTACTTCAAAACTGTAAAAATAAATTATACTGATATTTTAAAATAAATAAATGTTCATATTTCTAACATTGCAACCTAAACTTCCTTATATTACTAATGTACATGAGATTTGATAATTTCCCCTTAACAAAAATAAAGAGTGATAATTAAAGATTTTGTAAGAAGGTAAATGTTAAAATTGAATTTTGAGTTGTAAACAAAGAAGTTTAAGTAGTAAATTTCCAAGTTTCAACCAACTGGAGTTGGGCCAAATGCAATAATATTGGAATAAGATTATATAAGAACCCTACCTTTCTACTTATTTCATCTAAATAGTTATAGGATTTGTATCCTCTCCTCATCATTTTTCTCATTTTCTTTCTCCTCATCTCATCACTAGTATTTAATAAAAAAATGAATGGTTGAAATTCAATATTTTTTACAATGAAACCATTTTTCCCTCTTTTTAGGTATTCTATAGTTCTAAACTGTCCAAATTAAATTTTAATACTTTAAACTTCTTTGTTTATCTTTATGTAATGTTATAATCATGATTTTATAATATTGAAGAATATTATGTGGTTACTTCATCCAACATGAATCATATATAGCTTTAAGAAGTATCAGTACTTATTTTATGTGTATGGTAAGTAATTTCAGTTTTTAAGGTTATTGGTATCATTTTGTAAGTTGAGTATTTAATACCATTCCCTCATTCTTTGTTTTTTCCTTCACTCCTTGGCATAAAGTTCATACCAACGAACCAACGGTTAGTTAAATCAAGTGGTAAGTGGCTTGTTTCAACTTAAGCAAGGTCTGGAGTTCGAATCCTTATATATGTAGTAGCCATCGTTGGGAGACTCACCCACCATTTCTAGGTGCGTGACGCAGGTCGGGTCCGTATTAGTCGGGGCAAAGCTTTGGAAATCGGGCGGGAAACAAAAAAAAAGTTCCTACCAACTATACATCCATGATTTGAACTTTGGCCCATTATAAACAATGGAATAAATATTTCTTTTATGGAATTTGTCCTATAAACTGATAGATAATCTAACGATACACATAATATTTCAGAAAGATTATATAATATAGTTATAATAAAATAATTTATTTAACTTTATTAATCTTTTTAAATTGGTCAACTTGATTTTATATTAAGGATTGAATGTAATGCTATATTGGACGGATTTTAAACTCTAAATTTATCTAAATTCACTCTCAATCTCACTCTTACTACTTAAATAATTAAAGTAGTCTCGTGATAATATATATATATAATGTAATATTTATTACGCCCTTGATTACTGTTTTCCCTCTTTTTCAATCTAGAGGCATAAAAAATATTATGAGGTTCATACATAAGTGCACATAAGCACGAGTCTCTCCCTCTTAATGGGCCTATTTAGGAACGTGATACAGAAATACTTTTACACAAGTCGAGACAAATATATGAAGGGATTATCTGATTTTGCAGAAAAATACTATTGAACGTATGTTTGGGCCCTACAAACGTTGAGCCAAATATGCAATAATATATTAATCTTTTTGAGATGTGTTTCTGCTTTAGATTTGTATGTTTTTGGATGGGAAGGGAAAGGGTAAATTTTAGGTAAACTTGTTTTAGAGAAAATTAGTCTCTCCTTTCAACTTTAAACCTTCTGCTTCTTTTGAAATTATCACATTAACTTGCGGAACTTTTGTGATTTAGACATGAAAAAGGTAATTTTGATTACAACTATTTAAACATTTTTTAAATTTCATTTTACAATCACAAAAAACCACTTTTAATTTCATTTTCTTCTATGATTCACTTCATTTTAGTTATTTTACTTGGATTAGATCTGTATGTTTTGGTTAACATAATGGGAATTGAGGATGAAAAATATTTTTAGTGAAACCTCCAATATATGGGTTGGTTGCTCGTTAATCCAAAATTAGTAATTAACAGTGTTGGGCTCCAAAATTCATTCCTTGAATTGTAGCTCCCCTAATCTGATCAGGTTTTTCCATTTTGTTATTAAAGAAGTTGTTCTTAATTTTCAGAAAGAAAATAAAATTATTTCATTGTAAAAATGATAAAATCGTATTTTATTTTGGTATACTCAAAAACTTTAAAATGATGCTCCCGCAAAAACAAAAACGTAAAGATGACTAATTAAATAATTAAACACGAAATTTTGGGTCCAAACCATTGTATGCATGGAAAAGGCTATATTGAGAGAATCAAAACCCATTTTGGATTATTCTCTAACAAAAAAATAATAATAATTGGGTAATATCTATTATAATGATCAAATTATTACATATAGTTTGTTCTGGTTTTCTGACTCAGAAAAGTTAATCAATATGAGCTTAATTTTTTTTTCTTTTGATCACGATCAATATGAGCTTATAATTTAGCTTAATTTTGAATGAAAATTTCGTAATTTCATATTTGTTCACTACTCTTGATAAGCAGCTTAACTCACTTTATGTGAAAAATACCCGATTTATAATTTTTAAATTTTCAGCTTTTTCGTTAATTCTCCCTAATTTAATTTTGTTTGAATTGGTTCTTATTGTTTGAGATGGTGATTTTGATTTATAAACTTTATGAAATACTATCTATAATATAAAAGGAAAGAAATTCCCTAAAGTTATGAAATTTTATAAATTAAAATAAATTATATTTATACTCAATGACAAATGTTTATAATGAATCGAATGATGAGGGTCCAATTCCAATAAAATAATTTATTAGGATCTAACTTGCGATTAACTAATTAAGGTAATTGGTTTTTCCTTTCTAACATGAACCAATAGTTTTATGAAAATGACAATAACATAATAATAACAGTGGTAATAGTAATAATAATGTTAAAGTACATGTTTAGTCTTTTAAATTTAAGTTAAATTTGATATTTTAAATTTAAAAAAATACATTTTTAGTCTTTTATTCTTTAACGTAGTTAATTTTATTTAACAAGAAATTACGATTCAACAAATTTAAATTGTGATTCTTCTATTAAATGCTGATAAAATATGGTTAAATTTTAAAGTATAAAAATAATTATATTAAATAATCAATATTTAAGTATGTTTTAAAATCATTTAATTGCAAAATGGTAATTGAATTAGCACTTTACATTGAGAAAATTAAAAGTGCACTTTTTAAATTTAAGAGATCAAACTAAAACTTGATGTAAACTTAAAAGATTAAATGAATATTTTAGCATAATAATAATAATTTGATGCTTAAAAAGTTAACTTCATTTACATTTCTTTTCCTGGAGTTAACTTCATTTGCAATAAATATTCTTATCGGCATTTACTTTAAATAGTAAAGGTTTTTTTGGCCAAATATTAAAGGCTAAAATTACTATATTTCGCATTGTACATTATATTTTGTCCCAAAACCATATAATTTTAACATAAAAAATAACAATTTTTATATTTAATCGTTATAGCTTTTAAATTTTTTTTAATTAGACCATGGTTTTTAATCCCCTTTTCCTTAATAAACTAATGAACAGAAAAAGATAGGCACACCAAAATTCAAATTCAGTTCACTTATAAAAAAAATACCCAGGTAATATCCTAAATATTTATTGATTTTGAGAAATTTTCACTTCTTAACTTGATTACGAATAATCCTGAAAAGTCATACTTTTTTAAGAATAATTAATTCTGAATATTTTTCTTAATTTATGTAAAATAATTAACAAGTTCTGAGGAGTATAATATAAAAAATGTCACTTATTTTTCAAACTCAAACTTTGCACAAGTACACATTAATTTCAATCAATCAGAGCAAAGCTATGAGACAAAAATACCGCATGAGTGGTTAAAAAAACAAGACAAACCCACACACAATAGGATCAGAAACAAAACTAACAGTGCCATATTACTATTGTTAGTTAGCTCTAACAACCACCTTGTACTGCCAAAATAGCATATGCACAAAACCCATCTCCCATCCCATCCTCCTCTACAATAAATTACATTCACCTTTCTCCCCGCACCAAACTTAGTTGCACAAATACAACAATTAACCAACATAAGAACAAATTGGCAAGATTCCATTTCTGGGTTTAAACACAAAAGACTTTTCAAATATCAGTACTATAAACCCCAAAGTCATTGTCCAAGTGTGTGTTTGTGTCCATATATGTATGTATGTATGGTATGTCAGGCAAAGGTAGTAATCAGCACAAAGGGATGGAACTTGTAATTTAATGAGGGGCCATGTGAGAATGAGCCCACCTAACAACCCCCATTAAAACCAGGCTCATATATATCATATAGCTGTACCCAGCACATATCTGAAGCACAGTGAAAGGTTAAATCCTTAACCCCAGAACAGTCAAAAGCATTCATGTGGACAAATTTCCAGAGCATGCATGATTCATCTGCAAGTTCGTTACTATTCTTGGAGGATTCTAGTACGTCGTCAAGCTAACTTCTCAAGTTGTGCATAGTGAAGATCCTACTTTCAGGTAAATGGTTCAACAGTTTCAGTACCTAGTGAACAGAGACAGATTGAATCTTCCTAACAGTAAATATATCTATTATATATCATTTCTAGTACTGGTAGTGGTGGTAATGCAAACACCCATTTTTAATTTGGAGAGGACCCTCCTTGATGTGGACCTATTTTACAGTGTGAGAACAAGAAAATCCAAGAAAGTAAAATAATTAAACCCCCCCAAAAAAAGTTTCAGATCTTTCTTCAAATTCTGTGAGGCAAAGTGGGGAAAAACTTGGAGGGATGTAGGCTCTACAAGTGAAAAGAAGAGACTTGCAGCTTCTGTTTCTCTTTCAGTAACCAAAATGGCACTTGCCAAGAAGTTTGAACTAAGCTACACTTCCATGATCAGAGCCATCTTCGTAGTAATACGGTGAAAACTTGCCATCTTTCTTCGATGCTGATTTCATCTGGTTTCCGTCTGCGCCTACTTCTTGCAACATCTTCACCACTCTTCTCATGGCAGGGCGGTTAATTGGAAGAGGGCTAGTGCACATGAGGCCAATGTT
>JANTPZ010012431.1:0-14912 GCA_025593235.1 Vachellia pachyceras | reverse complement strand
ATCCTCATATACTTGATGATAGTACTCTGTCAGAGGGATTGTGCCATTTATTTCGGTTGACAAACATTTATTTGATGAACATACCTTTGATGAATTGACAGGTTTTTGACACCGTTTGTTGTCCTGAAGTTCTAAACATAAAGACAGCTGCCAACAACAACAAATAAATCTTAAATCTGCCCTGAAGTTCTAAACATAAAGACAGCTGCCAACAACAACAAATAAATCTTAAATCTGTTTTGTCTTATGCAGGTAGTTTACTGATATTTAAATAAAATTATCTGTATTTGTGTGCATTTAGATACATATTAAATTGGTACACTTCATTCTTTTAACTCGTTTCGCCAGTCTAGTGACTAATTACACTGATTATTGAGTTTGACATTGAATAAATGCTTGTCGTTCTATTACTTGTCTGCTTAATTCTTCTATATTTCGATTCCATTTCAGTATTAAAATTCATCATGTGTCTTTATTTTTTTGTATCTCCTCAGATAATCACCCCTACCATATCATGATTAAGTCACGAAAATTGGTTGGTTAACTTTCCAGATCTGGGAAAATCATGTATGCTTAAATGTCCACTACATTTTTGTTGTCTCGTCGCCGATGCTACAAGATTGCATCCCTCAAGCCATTTTGGGAATGCATTTCCTTTGCCGAGCAAAATCTGAAGTGGGAAAAACTGCTGTTTTTGTTCCTTCAACACTCCCGCAAATTGACCCAGTTCATGGTCAACTTGTGCCTCTTTTTCCTTGCTACAGAAATGAACAAGTCATCAGGTATGTACTCATTTGACCAAGTGTATTGGAATTGATTTGCTGGTTCAATGAGTTTGCCCAGAATGGCTCCATGTCTTTTCCAGCTTTGCCGCAAAAGTTGTTATTTTCTATGTTGGGATCAATATCAAGTTTCACGAAGAACTGCTAAAAGTTGAATGTCTTCCATGTCGTTGGGACACCTTCGAGGATATTGGCTCTGGCTACAGACGAAGATCTTGGATTAAAGAATGTTACACATTTGTTCTTGATTTAAAGCCCTAATGATTAATTGTAATATAATTTCTGAATATACAAAAAAATTATGTAATTACCTTATTCTTTTATTCATATTTCTGAAATATCTACTTTGATCTTTGCAGGCTTGAGAAGAGATGTGGAGGAAATTTTCCGAGTCTCTTGGTAAGCAAGTGATGATGTTTTCAGCTACTCTCATTGCGGAAATCCATTCTGTTGATGTGATAATTCCAAATGCATGTCAAGATTGGGATAATTCCAAGCTAATACGTGTTATGTAATTTCATCTTCTTTTAAAATCTTGAGATCATTCAGAAATATCATGTTTTTAGCTTAACTTGATGAGCGAAGTAGGAATTTAGGGTCTTCCTGGCTTTTGGAACAAGTTGCTAAGATTTGTCTTAGCCTTCTCCTTTCAAACGAAAAGAAAACTGATGCAGTGATTGAATAGTAAATATGATCATTAGATCATGGAAAAGTTGGAGAAAAAGCCCCTCACTGAAAATTTCATTAGTGAAGAACGATCTAAATCAAAGCAATTGGTGCTCTCTCTGTTTTTTTTGGGTGATGCAAGGGTAACATCCTAGGAAACTATTCTGTTACTATTCCACAACGAGGAATTCCAAGTCCTGCAAGGTCGTCATTCAGAACATCGTGTGCTTCTTCAGGAGGGTTGTCCCCTGCAAGCAACTTTTACGTTTCTCCTCACGTGTGCCAGCCGATCCGCACAACGCTTCCTTCTCTGTATATATGCTTGATTTCCAATTCGCCACTCTTCCTGCACTAACATCATCAGCAGTTCAGTCAATCTACTATTTCCTTCCATCTTCTGGGCCTTGATTAATTCCTCAACCACTTGGAGAGCATAGCATTCTACCTCCACCTCCTTAAAGCCCAGCTGCCTACGTATTCTAAGTCCTTCATACACGCCCCATCATCCCTCTGCTTCTTGTGCACTGCAGCTTGGTAATTGGATCGAGTATCCATGAAGCCATTCTCCACTGTCCCCCCTTGATAAAGTAATTGGTACTTTATGTATACAAAATTCATAGAATAGTGATGGTTTATGTATATAAAACTTTATCAAGTCCCTTCTCAGCAATTAAATTTTCAATGTGGGACTTTTCCTCAGTTTTCCCTTGGATCATTTGAGAGAGTATAATTAGCCATCCATGAAGGGTCTTGTTGGCAAAACTAAACATATGTTAGTAAGGAATTGAAGTATTAATTTCCATCACAAGTATAGGGGTTTATATTTCACATGTTAATAGCCTTGCAGGAGGCCATAGGACATTTATGGATATTGATAAAAAGAAAGTACAGCTCGCGCTAATGTTGTATGGTTAACCTTTTTACTTTTAAAGAAGGGTTAAGTAGTGTTTTTACTATGGAATTATACAAGTTGGAGCATTGAATATCCGGAAGTTTTCTTGAGACCAGATTCACCTCGGAAGTTTATAAAACGTAGCATTTTTCACCTGGAACAACGGATCCTTAACGGACGTTTGTCTTCATTCGAGTAAGGCATGCGTTATTCGAATGAAAGCCCCCTCTTCAACGTAAAACTCATTCAATCGAATTTTTACGTTTTAGATTCAATCGAATATAAAAGTCGAGATCCAATCGAATCAGTTTTATATTCATTTGAATCATGGACTTTTTAAACCATATTTTCCCCCAATGGTTTAGAAAGTGGGAAAACGGTTTAGAACGTCCATCATTTGAATGAGTTTACTCTTTATAAACGGTTTAGAAAGCTTAAATTTTAAAATGCTGTAACTTTTTCATTTTAGCTCAAAAGTTGACAAATGACCTATCATTGGAAAACCCTTTAAGTCTACTTTCAAATGGCATAAGTTTCACAATCATAGATTAGTGTTTTGAGAGATATGATAAAAAACCAAACATGTATCAGAAATACGTTTATTCCATATATATGTTCATTTTTGATTAAATCTCGCAATCAAGATATCCAATTGATTTGAAACTTGTGCCATTTGAAACTAGACTCAATTGGAATTACAATTATAGGTTATTTGTCAAATTTGAAGCTGAAATTAAGAAGTTATAGCATTTTGAGGTATAAGCTTTCTAAACCGTTTATAAAAAAAGTAAACTCATCGAATGAGTTTTATATTCATTCGAATGAACTTTCTAAACCGTTTTTTCCTACTTTTCAAATCGTATTTTTTCCCAAAGGTTTAGAAAGTCCACTTTCTACACCGTTGGGGGAAAACGGTTTAGAAAGTCCATCATTCGAATGAACTTTCTAAACTGTTTTTTCCCACTTTTCAAATCGTATTTTTCCCCAAAGGTTTAGAAAGTCCACTTTCTACACTGTTGGGGGAAAAACGGTTTAGAAAATCCATCATTCGAATGAATATAAAACTCATTCGAATGAGTTTACTCTTTATAAATGGTTTAGAAAGCTTAAACTCCAAAATTTTGTAACTTCTCCATTTGAACTCTAAATTTGACAAATGACCTATCATTGGAAATCTCTTTGAGTATAGTTTCAAATGACATAAGTTTCAAATCAATTGGATATCTAGATTGAGAGGTATGATCAAAAAGATGAACATATATCTGGAATAAACGTATTCTTGATACATGTTTGGTTTTTTATTATATCTCTCAAAAAACTAATCCTATGATTATGAAACTTATGCCATTTGAAAGTAGACTCAAAGGGCTTTCCAATGATAGGTTATTCGTCAAATTTGGAGATGAAATGAAGAAGTTACAGCATTTTGAAGTTTAAGCTTTCTAAATCGTTTATAAAGAGTAAACTCATTCGAATAAGTTTTATATTCATTCGAATGATAGACTTTCTAAACCATTTTTTCCCACTTTCTAAACCGTTGGGGAAAAGTAAGGTTTAGAAAGTCCATGATTCAAATGAATATAAAACTGATTCGGTTGAATCTCGACTTTTATATTCGATTGAATCTAAAACGTTGAGGAGAAATTCGATTGAATAGGTTTTACGCTAAAGAGGAGGCTTTTATTCGAATAACACATGCCTTATTCGAATGAAGATAAATGTCCGTGAAGGATTCGTTGCTCCAGGTGAAAAATGCTATGTTTTATAAACTTCCGAAGTGAATCTGATCTCAAAAAAACTTCCGGATACTCAGTGCTCCAACGTGTATACTTTCATGGCAAAAATGCTACTTAACCCTTTAAAGAAAATAAAACAAAAACGACGATTTTGCAAGAGTTATGGACGAAGTCTCATCCCTAAAACCGAATACGTTAGGAGTCCGAACATTATTCTTTATATCTTAATGCATTTGTTTATCATCAAATACTCGAGTAACAGTCAATGCTGGTATTGACATGATTGTGTGCGGTGTGTATTTTTATTGATTGTCAAAAAAAAAAATCCTAACAACTACGATGTCCTGTTGTGTTTTAACGTCAAAGCATGTTAATCTTTACTAATTTGAGATAAACACACTATTAAAGGACTTAAGGATGTGTTTTTTTATAGACAATACGTAGAATCCAGGCACCACCTCCCGAATTCCATTTGATAAAAGCATTCTTAGGTATAAATATTGCTCCAATTATTTTCATAATCATGTCTTAATAACTTAATGTAAATTAGGAAAGTTAATTAAAATAATTTTTTTTGTTAAGTAGATAGAAAGTTTTGTTACTTTATAAATGATAGGTGAAGAAGCATCCGTGGTAGTTATAGAACTGATTCTACACCTTTCGCAGCTTCAGAAGACTAAATTTGCCAAAATCAGAGCTGATGCGTGCTAAAAGCCAAATATCATCACTTCCTGAAAATCAATCAGGGAACATAAAAATGCATCCTTACTATTGAATAACGAGAAAGTGATCTCAACAGGCAGCAAGAGGAATGAAGGATATTATAGAACAGAAAAAGCCTTTTTGGAGGAAAAATAATAGAAATTTGGAACTAAATGTTCCAGGTTTGCCTGAAATGAATTCTATGCTTGGCTATTACATCCTAACAACAAAAATGGAAGTCATCACACAGAACATATCTCCACCCCTTTCAGGGGAGCGTTTAACACACTTCATGCGCCCTGCTCCTCAATCTCTCCATTTTCACCATCTTCAGCGGTGGCAGCTGCCATCAACTCGTCAAAGTTATCTGTCTTTCCAAGTATTATCTCAATCTATACCAAGTTACAATAAACGTCAGAATTTGATGAGCCAAGTAATAAAACAATACTCAAGATTATTCAATCAGGATGACCAAGACATCCCTAAAAGATATGTTCTGGGAACAGCAAGTTGAGTGTCTCTACCCTTACCTTAGCCTTCTGGACAGGTCTACCTCTAGAATCATCCTTTATGTCAACAGTTGATGTCATTATTTCTGCATTATGATTCAATCACAAGTCAAATTCATTTTTTTCAACCCTTTCCCATAAGGCTGATCAAGATGAGGGATGGGAGTAAAATTTCCAAAACAGAAAAGGCAAATAAGATTATCTTACTCTTTTCGACAGCAAGGCCGTTGTTTTTCAAAATTTCAGCAACAGTAACCACTGTGGCAATAGCTGAAAATAAAAATTAAAAAATTGGTAAACATCCTAAAACATAGGGAAGTAGTTGGGGGAGCTAATACTAGAAAGGAAAAACTACATATATGCATTTTTGTAATGTTGTCTTACTGTCCCTAGGAACCAAAAGAACTGTCCAAATAAACAACAGAGGAAGCAAGCAGATATATAATGAAAAACACTAGGACCAGTAAGCTGCAGCCTTGAGCTTAAAAAAGCATATGACAGCATACTTAAATGTGCTACTCAATACAGAGAGTTTGCAGAACAATATAAGGGGTGATATAACGCACCAAACAAAATAAGGATAACATGGAGGAATTGGGAACTATCCGTGTTAGTCATGCCTAGAATCTAAATTCTCACACTAGATTCACAGTCAATTTCCATTTGCTCCATTTTATCTTCCTCCTCGTCTTCCCCCAAACAAACCATAATGCCATACAGGCAAAACATTACTTCATGAATTCATGCATCTTTCTAAAAGTTGATTCTAAAGCAGAAACAATTTTTCTTTCAAATGACATGTGCAATAAATTTACAATATTTTCAGCGTTACTCATAATTAATTTTTCTTCACGCCTAATGCCATTTGAAGAATAAACTTTTTCACATCTAGAAACATTAAATACTTATACGGTAATGTTAGCTTTACTCCACCAACAACATTGAAACATTGTCCCAATTGGCAATTGCAAATTTATTGTTAAGCTGGCATTCTAGTTCCCTCCGCACGTCCATCTAGTTTCATTTCCTTCAAAGCCGAAACATGTATGATAAGTTTACATTATCCCCCCCGGCCTGAGATCAGTCTACGTTCTCAATAAACTAAGAGAACAAGAAGGGAAAGGGGGGCACATTGGTCATTTACCCACATCTTACTTCTTAAGCTCTGATATATTCATCAACCAAAGCATACCAGCCATATTCTAAATCTGTACGTCAAATCCTTTGATCACTTGCAAGAACAAATTCAAATTACTAATGAATGGCGTATTCACATTGTTCTCAACATCGGCACAAACATCTTTTATGACTTCTAATTCTAATGCTCCGAAAGATGACATGCCGCAAAATGGAGAATGAAAATTAGCGTAAGGCCTCATTATGAAAAACAGAAAGAGCGAACAATGGCCATATAAAAAGAAGGATTTAGTTCAGATTTGATTGATACCCATTCCAAGTGCTGACAACTCAACCTCATTGTGTTGTTGCATATACCTCTGCAATAAAAACGAAGCAACAACCCGGTTAAGGAAAGCCAATGTATCCAATAAATGAATCATCCATACAAAAACGTCAATGTTTCAAAACGAAAAGGCAAATAGCTTTAAACCCAACTCATTTAAGAAGGAAGATAATTGAGCGTTCATCCTTTATCCAACCACCAAGATTGAAAGAAACTAATCTCGAAAATCAAACTAGAAGTTGGAAGGAATAAAACTTCCAGAAAGAATAACACCATTTTTAAACCTCCTAGGGAAAAAAGGACGAACAAAAACTGAAGGTCCGGCGCTAACCTTCGCCAAATTAACGTAGAAGAAGAGGGGCTTTTTGGTATTGGAGACTTGGATACGATTCTTTTTGTACGAATCGGAAATGTTGATGTTGTTTACACCCTCCGTGATGGCTTCCATTGAAGTGAACACAGATTGATGAACTTGAGAACCCTAACCTCACTTCTGTAGGCTTCTGATTAAGCCAACTACTCGAACTGAAACCAACTAAACCGTGACATGTACGACACATAAGGCACAAACTGGGCCTCAAATGGGCCGGGCCTGAAGCAGTTTTCAGACACACAGAAGCAAGTCATATTGGGAAATCTCATATTATAAATTGGTTTTTTATGAAATGAAGTGCACCGGCTATATTGGGTAACATTTTTTGTCCTCGTTCAATAGTATTTTTAGAAAATGAGCTAATCTCTTTCACATATTGATCTTTACATATTTTTTTAAAATTTTAATATATATAAATATTAATTTATGTTTTAGTTATAGCAATTTTTTAATGTGAGTCAAGTTTACTTTTTTTAGATAATTTAAAATCGTGATCAACACTTTAGGTCTCTTCTTAAAAATAATTTATGGATCCTTCCCTGGTTTTTTGGCCTTTTGATGTATATTAATTTATCCATATGCTTTGCTAAATCGTTTTTTAAAGTGAGAATCAGGTTTTTTAGATAATTTAAAATTTTATTATACATAAAGTCTAATTATTCCTGAGACGTAAATGATATAATTTATTTTTTAATTCGATATGACGTGGGAGATCCATTTAGTATAAATTCATTGGCCCCTGTGACTGAGTGTATATTATTTAGAAAAAAAATTATGAATTAAAATTGTGGGTATCATTTTTTATATACATAAAAAAATGAAGTCACTGTCTTTTTAATAGAAGGCAGTGTCATTATTAGGCATCCAAATCTAACACGCCATGTTATCATTATTTATTTTAATGTGAGGCTATATGTTTCCTTTTATTATTATCATTTCATTCATTTGCACTTAAGCTAAGTTGGATGACAACACATAAATTGATGTATAAATTAAATAAAAATTAATTTCGAAATTGCATATAATTTTAGTTAGGTTCTTAACTTTACATTGAGTCTTAATTACAGGCGTTAATTGACTTGTTTGAGAACGTGGTAGATAAGTGCCTTTACCATATACGAGGTAAATATATGAAAGAGATTATCCCGTTTTACGAAAAAATACTGTTGAACGCATGTTTGACTTTTTCAAACGTGATTTCAAATATGATTAATATCTATACTGACCATTTGTCAATTTGTCGCATGGATCTAAATAGAAATTAAAAAAACTAAATTACAGATTATATTGCATGGAAACATAAGTACAGGGAATCAATGGCTGCAGTTGAGAAAACTGTAAGGATCCCATGTAATAACAGTAACATCAACAACAATAAATCTTATCTTACTAATGGATTTGGCTACATAGATCATATAATATTATTGTATTCTATTAACAACCGAATTTTTGGATAGAATATTAATCTAACGAGTTCGATGGAAAACTTTATCATGTGCTTGATCTTCCTCGACCTGTTTTTAAAGAACTTCACAATGCATGATCTACAACCCTTCTTGCCAACTCTTTCGATGACCTTATTTAAATATACATGAATCATCTCAAATAATCTTTTATCATTTTTTCAATTGATATTACTCAACATCTTCCGTTTATACTACATTATGAAAATGATCTTTCTTTATATATCCACATATCTATTTTTGCATCATTACCTCGGCTACTGTGTATCATTGTTATCCAGGTTTATCACTAGATAACTTTATCTTGTGTTTGTTTGGAACAACATTTTTAAAAGGTAAACGCACATTTAACAGTGTTTTTTCGCAAAACGAAATAATTTCTTCCACATATTTATCTCGATTTACATAAAAATACTTCTTTATCACGTTCTCAAACAGGTACATTGTTGCAGTATTGCAACAATAACTCCTATAGGACTTTGATGCATGTAATACACACATTTTCATGTACATCTTTTAGCACATTATTATAATGTTCTTTTAGAGTAACAGTAGAAATTTATTTAATGTGATCTATGGTTTACAAAGTAAACATACGAAAAAAAATTTATCTTAACTTACGTGAACGTGCTTCACGACATCTCAAGCAAGCCATCGACTTTTTCTGAAGTCAATGAAGTTGTTAAAAATCAAATAAAGTTATAACCACCAATAAATTAATTTTTTTCCCTTAAATTATATTCTAATATACATAATACCAAACAAGCTGTGTATAACCAATAACTAGTTATTAGACTTTTTTCTTGATTATATCATTATAGCTTATTATAGCTCATAATCACTTGTTTAGTATGGTCAATCCCATGTCAGCCCACAGAATCTAACTTGGATCATTTATAAATTTCCACTTGTTTCTAGTGGTTTCCCACCTTTAGTATATGTTTATTAATGAGTATATTGGAATGATAATTTTTTTTTGTAATTTTAGAAATAATATCAATCAATATCAGTGTGTAAAATTTTATACAGAATTGCATCATTCATACAAATCAATGCGTCATGAAAGATGTCATTCATTTTTTTTTAAATCGAATGCCATGGACAGGAAAATATATTTATTAAAATAAACAAATATAGTATACCATGCCTATTTCCCCCAAGTAAATAGTGCTTTTCAAAAATAATGAATAATACTGTTTACTAATCTTTGTTTTAGCAAATAAGTCTAGGCAATGCGCAAGAGTTCATCTAATTAGATTATATGTATAAAGAACTATATTATTTATAAATTATGAATGGCCTTATTTTCCATATGTATTGAGAACTATATTATGCATTTTATACCTCATGTCCTTCCTTACCGTCTAGAAAATCTCACTTATAATCAAGTAATTACACTTTTTAGACCTTACATTTAGTTATTTAGATTGCTTGTTAAATGCAGTCTAAATGTCTATTTATACATGCGGTCTAAAAAATATCTAATTTCTATACAAGTTATAAAACAGTCTAACTCTTTTCTTAAACTATACATGTATATCTTAATTTGATATCAACATTGGTAAATACTTTTTTACTAAACACAGATATCCGTCTATTAATAGTAATTATGTTCAAGATATTGTTAAATATAAAATGCGCACACAGAATTCAAAGTGCAATTTACCTTATTGTTGTAGACTAACCCGTCTTATTAAATATAATAATTTCCATTGTCATGGTAAATGTTAATTATAAGTTACTTTACTTTCCAACTAAAAAATAATATGTCGAACATCATTTACATAAGAATATTCTTTAATATTTAATTAATATTTATTACAAATATATATAAATTAGTCATCAATCAATATCAATATAAAATATTTTAAAAAATTATACAACTCACAAATTCGTGAAGCTGATTTGTCATTTTCAGTATAGATACGGAACATCAATCATTAAAAAAAATTAGATAAAAAAAGAAAATATATTGCATTTTTATGCGATGTTATGATTGAACGACGACGAAATCAATAAATGAGATGAATTATTATTATATTTCGGTTATGATAGCGAACTAAATAAGTGATGAATTAATTTGTCCATATATTCAATTACTTATTTACCCATACATTAATATAATAACATGATAGAATTCTTTTCCAACAATAACACAAGAGAATTTGACAATTTTATTTCTTGGTAATTTAGAGATACTTCAATAAAAATTTGAGTTCTGTGGTTTATTACTCTAATTTATGTAAGCCTCACATGCAACCATCTAATATGTACCAGCTCATCGATCTGAGTCCTCTTAAATTAGAAGTTTTAATTTTCTAATATAGAATACAAAATGTTAATAATTTATTTTTATCTTTTTATATATATACGATAAAAATATTTATAACGAAGATTATATTACTACTAAGAAAAATGACAGGTAGGTCTCAAAATATCAATTTAATAAAAGTTAGGTTTCTAATAAATTTTTCTGAAAAATTATTTACAAGTATCAATCCAAACATACAGGGTCTGTTTGGGAAAGCGGTAGAGAAGTACTTTTACGCAGGCCGGGGTAAATATGTGGAGGAGATTGTCTCATTTTGCGGAAAAATAATGTTAAACGTACTTCTGGATGAGAGTTGAGCGTTGTCAAACGGAGCAACAATAGGAAACCGCACTTGTAGAATGAGAGTTATAATGTCTGATTTGCCATTGTCCATATTGAGACTCCAAAATTTGTAAAGAATCTGACTTCCATTTTCATTTAGTAGCAGCTTGGCACTTAATTGTAATTTCCCTTATTAATACCATTCAACTCTTCAAAAATCTTGCAATTCCTATCAAATCAAGAATTCTAAATATACATTGCAAGTTTATACTATATATCTCAAATCACATCTATTAAACATCAGTTGACCCTGTTTTTCTAATTAAGGAAGCTATTTATTATATTATATATTTATCATTTTTCTCTCGAATAATTTTCTTTATAAATTTATATATAATCTAATTATACACAAATTATTTCAGAATATATGTTATAAATAAGTAATTTATTTAACTTTTTTAATCTTATAAAAAAATCAATTGACTTTTATATTAAGAATATTTGGTAGTATTATCTTTCATGTATAATACTACTTTTAATTAATTTGAACGGATGCAATATGATCTTGTGTAAAAATAGATTATATACTAGAAATACTTTAAAAACTAAAAAACAATTGTTGTACCGTGGAATTTAGTACCGGTAAAGCGGGCCAACCCACCAACAAATCGCCTCCTGGCGGGTCAATCCGCCAAAAAATACTTTTTTTAAAAAATAAATTTATTTTTTACCTGATTTTTCTCTATAAAATTGCATAATTATATAATTCTCTTTCTAATCGTACCAATAAGTGTTCAATAATTTCCTAAAAATAGAATTTAATATTACTTTTTTCTTTATAAAAAATATTGGAATGAAAAAAATAAAAAAATATGCAAAATATATTTTTTTAAAGAAAATAAAATAAAAACGGGTTAGGTGGGCCAACCGCGGGATCAGCTTGCCTAACCCACGGGTTAGGGTGACGGGCTGAAATCAGCCCGCCACCCTGGCGGAGGCGGGTTGGGCCCGTTTTCCCACCTCCAGTGGAATTGTTATGTCTATATAATTGGAGAACTTGACATAATAGATATAAGAAACTTGAAATAAGTTTTGTTATAAATATAAACATAAATTGATTAAAATATTATATTTAAAACCAAAATTAACTGTACATCTGACCCTGATACCAATGGATGAAGTATAAACTTTTTTTTCCTGAATGGAGAGTGCAACTTGAAAGCGTGATGCTTTATTAAATATGTTAAAGTATACTTTTAGTCCTTTATGTTTGTGTCAGGTTTCATTTTAGTCCTTTAAGTTTAAAAAGTGCACTTTCAGTCCCTCAAACTTAACGCCGTTAGTTTCTCTTAACGGAAAATGCTGACCCATCAAATTTAATCGATAACTGTGCAATAAAGCGTTGACAAAGCATACTCACATTTTAATTATAATTTAATAATATAATAAATTTGATATTTTAAATTGTGTAAAATAAAAAAAGTATCTAAAATAACCGCGTTAAGTTTGATGAGTTAGCAATTTCCCTTAGGAGAGACTAACGGCGTTAAATTTGAAGGACTAAAAGTGCACTTTTTAAACTTAAATGACTAAAATGAAACCTGACACAAACATAAATGACTAAAAGTATACTTTAACCTATTAAATATTATCATATTTGAGTCATTCAAATCTTTGAATCGATCATAGGTAGTGGCTTATTTTGTGTTATAGTTTGATTTGAACTTATTCGGCACATAAAATTCTTCAATTTAATTTCTCCATAAAATCAAATTAAATATTTGAATGTTCTATGATTCTCCACACGCCAATCTTTACGCGTCATCTTCTCTCAACCCCACACACACATCCTTCAATCTCATCCTCCACGTACAGTTGGCCCAGCTTTTATCAATTATTTCACGACATATATCTCTATTTGACATTATTCATAATCATCAACATTAATAACACTAAGTGGATACATATATATATATATATTACTACTTGATTAACCTATGGTGTAATAATATTATTGCTACTTAAATTATATATGTACTCATGTATATGTATAGTATGATAAGAAAGATAATATGTGTGTTTGGGAACTCCGTTAGGAGAAAATAGATGATTTTACGGATTTCAAGATGGTTTTTTATTAATTTCGAGATGATTTTTACGAATTTTGATATAATTTTATTTCGATTTACATGTACCGTTGGGGGAATGAAATTCCCAAACAAACAAAATATATGCATAGAGGCTTTAATTGAGTCTCGTACGATAATTGTTATGAAAATTTCATATGATGTTAGCCATTTTCATGGATTGAATGAATTCATAAAAGGCACAATAATAAGAGCACAAGAAAATACTTGTAAAAAAAATTCAATCATAAGTTGAAAATAACTTAAAAGGCTAGTTAATATGGTTGTGTTTTTAATGGACAAAATTCCTCACGAGGCTCTAAAGATTAAAAAAAATGGAATTAGACACATGCCTACATGATAGTTCAATCTTTGGCGTGGAATCAAGAAAAAAAATGGATCACATTTTATAATTTAATTATTTATTAAATAGTGTGCTTTGCTGTAGTTACTATTATTCTATGTGAGACTTGTTTAGAGAGTGATGAATACTAATAAAAGAAACAATTAACGAGCATAAAAATAATATTATACATATGCTTAATGCATCCATAATTATGATACATAAGTTTATTAGTGTGTATATATATAGTCTGAATCTGATGCTTAAAATAAAATTTATTTTACAGTAGTGTAATATAGTAAAAGTGATTTTTCTAGACCTTATTACTAGGTATTTGAGCAAACAATTAATCTGGATCGAGCATTTACGGGATCATTCGGATGGCAAGCTATTCCAACAAAGTTTAACGCTGTTGCATCCAAGTTCAAACACAAAACCCATGTATGCTGGAGGGACATCTCTTACCAATCCAACTAGATGCTTGTTGGTAGGTTCTCTCTATTCCCTAAAGTTTCATAATGCTATTATTATATAGACATGGAAAGCATCTTGTGATGGCTCTATACCATGACTAAAAAAATTACTACCTCTACTAATAAATACTTATATAATCCTATTTATAAGTCAGTACGTTTCACATAGATTAAACAAAAACCTTAAATCTTATTAAGTCTGTCTTAAAATTTAAGAACTTTCTAATTTTATTCTTATTCAATGTTCACTGTGTCACATACGAGAGAATTCAACACATAACAAATAATGACTAAAATTTTTCATTCACATAAAAAATTTATTTTGATGATTTATAAACATGATTAAAATAAAACATTCTTTCTCTGCCTTATAAATAGAACCGGAGAATTATAAAATATAGCTTACAGGGCAAATTTGCACTACAAATTATTACCTCCTGCTTGATTTTATAAATAATCTAATGATACATATAAATAAATATTTTTAAATAATATATTTAGTTTTTTTTGTTATTATCAATCAAAATTAACTATTTAGACACAAGGTTCACTTTTTCTTTAATTTTGGGTGGGGTTAAGAGTTGAAATATCAGTTCAAAATCTGACAATTAATTAGGGTTGGTTTGGTTTCAATGTTTTGAAACCTAGGTTTCAAAACCTAGGTTTAAAACCTAGGTTTTCTCTTTCATACTCTCTTTTTACTACTCTTTCTTACTTTCATCTTTCTTACTTTTTCTCTCTTTCTCTTTCTTACTTTCCTCTTTCATACCCACTTTTTCTTACTTTTTTACC
>JANTPZ010012430.1:0-10653 GCA_025593235.1 Vachellia pachyceras | reverse complement strand
GAAAAGCAAGAAAAATGGCAAGCACTCACGTAGTTTTTCAAACTAGTTTCCAGATTGACAAGTGGGACATCAAATAACCCAAAAAGGAAGTCCCTAGCAGCTTTTTCAGTCTCAACAACCGAACCATCACCTTCAAGTGTGCTCAAATAGAGTGTTGCTCTATCACGAACCTGCTCAAACAGAGTTATACAAATATAAATCTCAGGTATCATCATCATCATCATCATCATCATCAATTTCCATACTTCCAGAATGGCGAAAGGAGGAAAGGAGTTCCGAATTCATGCCTACTTTTTATAATGTGCTTAGATAGGGATTAGGTAATATGGAATACTTTGTGTGATAACTAAAGAAGGTGATTCTTTCTCATTGAAAGCATACTTTCAAGGGTGGGTTGCCCACACCTCCTTTGGCCCTACCATGGTACAAACATTTTTACATTAGAAATTAGAAACTCATTTACAAATCTGTATATGATCAAAGATAGCAAGGACTCAATTTTACTTTTAAAAGCATTAATATAAGTTCTGATTGGATGGAGAAACAAACCTCATCATCACTGTCAAAAAGGCATCGCCTTAGCAAAACAAATATCCGAGGCTGAGAGTAAAGCATGACGTTTCAAATTTAATTAGTATATCCCACAATGAAACCAAGTCTTAAAAGGTCATTAAGAGGTATAATAATCAATATAAGACGAGAGTAATACCTTTAAAACATCAACTGAAGCAGCAAACCTTGCCAATGTGCTCACAGCACTGGCCCTAACGGTTGGATTCTCAAGATGTACTCTATTATATATGTATCGTATAAATTTACTTGGGTCAGATGTTTTGGGCCCTTCAATTCCCAGGAAGTGCAGAATCTAATGCATAAGGGAAACAAAATAATTAAACATGGTAGAATGGGAAAAGTACGAACTGTAAATTGTAAAAGATGATGAACAAAAATAATACCTGGGTGGACAAATAGGTGAACTCACAATCTTCAATGAACTCACAAAGATGGAGCAGCCCACTCTCTTTCGCTTCAGAGATATCTCTAATAAGAATTACAATTGAATCAACAATTGCCTTCTTGAACTCAAACCCACCTTCTTCCCTGAGAATGTTGCTTAGGAAGTTCATCCTGAGATCAATTACAGAATGCCAACCCGCAAATTAGATCACTTACTAGAAGAAACATTCAAAGAAAGGCGTGACAAGAGGGAGAAAGAAACTTATGGTATGAAATGCCTACGCACAAAGACCGATATTTTAAGGGAAACTTCAAACACAGTGATCTTATTGCTTCAACCACAACAATTTTGAACTCATCAGCAATATCTGACATGAAACTTGTAATTTGCTTCATAAGACGATCCACACTTGACTCATTTCCAGTCTTCAGAAGTGTAGTTATTGCAAGTGTGGCAACACTTCTGTTTTGGTCAGAAATCAAACTTTCCATATCAATATTGCAGTTAGTGACTGCTGCTGCATGCGTCATAGCCACCTGCAAAGTTCAAAGTGTGATTAGAAGTAAAAAATAAAGGTCAATATTCATCCAAGGCAAAATTAGCATGATTAAATTATTTTCAAGAGTTTTGATTTTAAATGAACTGAGTGCTTTTTTGGTATTTGGGGTTCTCCAAATAATTAAAAAATGTTTCTTCACTGTTACTCCCACTGAACTTTCCAAAGCCTAGATACTTCTGTTTTACAATTTATATTTTTTTCCCAGAGCTACTTCCTCTTTTACTCCAATTTTCATTTGTTTTTCTCTCCTTTAATTTTTACATTGCAGCTAGTTCACTATTTACATTTCAAGTTTTCAAAGCCTAGCTATTCCTTCATTGTTCTCTACCCTTTCTTCATATTCATATTACACATGTTTCTCTTATCATACTTTATTTTTACAGTTTCTCAATTTTCATGACGTTGCACCACATTACTATCTGGATTACATGGTATTACACTTTTATTGAACATGTATTGCTTTATATGAGCTATTTTCTTGACTGCATGAGTAGTTAATTTGCATTAGTAATTTTATGCACAAAAGTCTATACATTACCCCCTTTGTTTCTACATATAAATTATATGTCCCCACCAATTTAGTGCTTCATGCCTCGGAGGCAACCTACCCATTTGGCTAAACAGAAAAACAATCAACCCCTGTGAGGTGTTGTTCAAATATCTCACTAACAAATAAAAGGGAGCAACAAAATAACTATTGTTGGAAATCTAAGTAAAATGGTTGACCTTGTTCAGGGTTCGGACAGCAGCAAATCTTAAGACAGGCTTAGATGAACTAAGGAATAGTTGGAGAACAGTAATTGCTGGAGTTAATTCTCTACTTGTGACACCATTAAGCTCTGTAATTGCTCTGGCAGCTTCAAACATCACCATCTCTGACTTGTTTCGAAGGCAACTCTCAAGATAATCATAGAAGGGACGATCCCCTGTCTGTGTATTATTACCTGACTCACGAATCACCTGCAGGCATGATGCTAGAAAACTATTATGCAAACAAATATCACCCCAGTCCCAGTATTAGAATATATATCGAAAGAAAAAAAGCACCTGGCTTGTATAACGGATCAAAAGGCATTGGGCCAAAGGTGAACGAACAGTTCCCCTTGCCAAGCTTGTAACCAACTTGCTAATAGCTAACCGATCATTCTTCCGTATCTGCAACATTGTTGATCACAATGTCCCCTCAAGACTTCAGGATCTAAACTCATTATACATAATAGAATAAGGCTTCTAAAGAGGCAAAAATAAAATGAATGGTAGAAGTTTTTACCCTTAAGAGCCTCATACAGAATTAAAGGAGAAGCCAGATCATCCATAATTATCAATATTAAAGCTGTGATAATTGATAAGCCAACATGCCTATCATTTAAGAAAGCAATCTTAAGTTCCTCCTTTGTTAGAAGCTATTACTCAACATCAGGTTATCACTGATCAGTATTAAAACATCGCATCATTGAATGATCCATATTGATGATTATAGCAGTGGTGTTTTCATCTATAGCATAAGTTACTCAAGACATCATAAAGCTTTGTACAAATTGAACCATTATGCAGCATACTTGTTGTAGCAAGGCCAATGCGTGAAACTGTACAAGAGCTGCTCTTGATTGAACTGCTTCCTGAACCTCATTGGTCCACCTTTTAACAATTTCAGGATTTGTCTGAAAATAAAAAGCAAAAGTTACAAAAAAAAAATATTTACAATATGCTAATATATAGAATTACATGCATATAAATGGAAAATACCTGAAGTAGGTGAATGCCACTAACTAGGGCTGCACTTGCAACAACTGGATTCTTATCTACAATTGCTTGTTTCAAATACCGCTCAATCTGGGTGAGAAGTGTTCCATCGATAATACGACAAAGCACACGAATGGCATTTGCCCTATACATATCAGTCTTACTATTCATGTCCTTCATGAGCGAGCTTGTGACAATAATAACCTTTCATAAAATTGAAGCAAAAGAGAAGTCAGACAGCATTTTCACAATACATGGATAATACAGGGGAGTCTAAGTGTCCAACAAGAAAGAAGAATTGCTTAAGAACATGTAACCTCATCTGAAGAGGGAGAGATTTCCTTTATCATTAAGTAGACCATTCTCCTTAACCCAAGGTCTTTAGACTGGAAAAGCTTAGTCACAGAAAAAAAAACTTCTGTGGCTTCAACCTATGAAAATGAAGCAAGAAGCTACAGAAAGATCAATAAGTATAAAACAATTTAGAAATTTGAAAAGTATACATAAACAAGCATAGATCTCGAAAACAATTAAAATGAAACCAATAAGAAAGTGTTCTTGACCTTTGTAAATGACTCTCCCTGATTTAGTACGTACAAAAGCTTTGTGATAACCTGGAAATTAAATAGCAGGCATAATTTTCAAAATCAAACTACCAATCAATATTGGAAGCAAAGCTTGAAAAACAGAGAAATCAAGTGGTTCGACATGTAAACCTGTGAACATCTCCTAGCATCTAGTTGTGGATCATTAAAAACCCTGGCTTCCTGGAGAACGGACCCCTTTTCAATTCCCAAAAAGGGAGAATAATCGGCTGTTAACCAACCAAAAGTACAATTAGTATACATGGGCATCAAATCATAATGCACTCAAGATATAAGGCTACGTAGGACTTTCAATACACCAGCCTAGCTTGGACGAAACGCCAAAAAAGTTGTCAACTGAATTATCTGCTTTGAGAATCATACGCTAAAGCTAAGAGTTTCCAAATAACATAATGGACCCAAGCAGATCAAACGAGGATAACTAAGGCACGTATAAGTTTAATATCAATATGAAACAAGTCTTATGATCTAAGAGATCTCCAATTGCATTCCAAATTTAAAATGAAAATTAAATGCAGATCTGGAGCCGAAACAGAGTGATTCAGCAGCAGCGGACTGGAGAACATAAATACAAAGCACAGACAGAACAGAACACAAATAGAATTGCGAACAGAAATATCAAATAAATTGATATTTCGTCGGGGACAAATCCGGAGTTCGGAGTAAGAAATTTGAATCACCTTCATCATCTCGGTCATCGTCTTTCTTCACCAGAGGCTGAGCCATGACCGGAGAAGGGGAATCTCTGAGATCTGGAAGCTATACAACCTCGCTCGATCTCTATTTCTATCTCTCTATATGAATGCGATTCTGCCAGCACTCCAGTGAAGTTTGGAAATGAGAAGCTTGCGAGGCCAAGTGGCAAGGAAACTGCCCCGAGTCCCTGACGCACAAGAGGGCCTCGGTTTATGGATTCACACAGATCAAGTGCAGCGCGGGTATGATTTCATTTAATTACGCATTTAAGCAGTTTAATCACAGCATCATACTGGCATTCTCTTTTTCGCCCGCTTAAAAGGAGATGACATTACGCCATGCTTAAGCATAATTTTTTGAGAAAATTGAACTTGTGGACTAGGTTAAAAATATGGTACTTAAATTCATTTTTAATTTATTAATACTGAATGTTATTTGATTCTTTTTTCCAAATTTAATCAATTTTAGTTAGTTAAATTTAATCAATCATATATCAATATAATCAATGCAATTATACAATATATATGATATATTTTATATCCTATACTCTAGCCTTATTGAATTTTAATAACTTGGGATATATTTAAGGCTTAAATTAAATCCCACGTTATTAAAATTTAACAAGGCTAGAGTATAAGACATAAAAACTTTAATTGAAGCCTTAAAAAATTGTTAAATGTTGCAAAATTCGATTTTGGTTGTAATCAGAAACTTAATTAAAGGTTGCAATATAACCTAAATCGATTTAGGTTATAATCAGAGGCCAGGATCTGAAGGGTGAAGACGAAGGTTTGAACCTTTTTGTGTATGTTATTGAAGTGAGTAATCTTCTCACATTTATACAAGCAGAGACACGTGATGATAAGCAATGGACACGTGATGATAAGTAACCAAACCAGCTGGCTATTCAACGAATCTAACAGCTGGCCTAACAGACTGAGTTAACAAACAAAACCAATTGGGCTAACTAACCGGGCCTTAGTCAGACATCTAACATCTCCTCTACTAATCTTCTTCTTCTTCTTCCTTTTTTTTTGTTATTAGTGATGACTCTCATCTAAATTGTCGTACAGATATTTTGATCCCCGACAAATCACTTCTTCTTGTCCCACAATGTTGAGTTTGGCACGCAAGAGACTGCACGTTCCAAAAAGTAGTGGTTTTGTCAGAATATCTGCTACTTGTTCAAAACCTGGAACATATCCTACTTGAACCAGGCCAGCTGCTATCTTCTCACGAACAAAGTGCAGGTCGAGTTCCACATGCTTCGTCTTGGAGTGGAGAACTGGATTAGCAGCTAGAGCAACTGTCCCTGAGTTGTCTCACCATACCATAGGAGGACTTGCAATCTTGATCTTCATCTCCTTGAGCATGGCCATCACCCACATGACCTCTGTTACTGAGTCAGCGACGCTCCTGTATTCTGCCTCCGTTGTTGAGCGTGATACCACTTGCTGTTTACGAGACATCCAAGTAATAGGGTTAGGTCCGAGATAAGTATAGAATCCACTTACAGATCTGCGGTCTTCTTTGTTAGTTCCCCAATCTGCATCTGCAAAGGCTTGTACTTGGAGCTGAGTGGCTGGTTTGAGCAGAATGCCATGAGTAATAGTCCCAGCCAAATACCGCAGGAGTCTCTTTATACATGCCCAATGAGGAGTATGTGGTTCATGAAGGAACTGGCTTAATCTATTCACGGAGAAGGCTATGTCAGTTCTGCTATAGCACAAGTACTGTAACTTTCCAAGGATGCTCCTATATAGTCTTGCATCATGGAACAGCTCTCCGTCAGTGGAATATAGCTGTATGTTGGCTACCATGGGAGTAGAGGCAGGATGAGCTGCGATCATTCCTGTTTCTACAAGTAGTTGATGAATATATTTACGTTGGGACAGAAATATTTCTACTGGAGATCTGTAGAATTCAATTCCTAGGAAGTAGGAGAGATCACCCAAGACCTTCAGCGAGAACATAGTCTTCATGTAGTCTATTAAGCGAGTAATGCTGCTTTCATTTGACCCTGTGATCACAAGATCATCAACATATATCAGAAGGTACAGTGTTTCTTGGTCATTATGACGTATAAACAGGCATGGGTCAGCCTTTGAGGGTTCGAACTGAATGCTGCACAAGAAATCTTTCAGTTTATGAAACCACGCACGGGGTGCTTGCTTGAGTCCATATAATGCCTTCTTCAGTCTGCATACTAGTTGTTGTCCACTGGTGGTGTCAACAAACAGATGCTCAAAGCCAGGTGGTGGATCCATAAAGATCTCCTCTGAGAGTTCCCCGTGGAGGAATGCATTATTGAAGTCAATTTGCTGCAGCTTCCAGTTATTAGATACTGCCAATGTAAGAAGGATTCTCACAGTTGCTGCTTTTACTACTGGACTGAAGGTTTCTTTATAATCAGAGCCACCTTCCTGAGAGTAACCTTTTGCCACAAGTCTTCCTTTTCTCCTGATTAGCATGCCTTCTGCATTGGTTTTTGTTTTGAACACTCATTTGCATCCAATGGTGTGTTTGTCATTAGGTAGAGATACTATTTCCCACGTTCCAAATTGCACTAGGGCATCAAATTCCTCTTGTGCTGCTTGTTTCCAAAGAGGATCTGCCAAGGCATCACCAATGGTGGTTGGGCAAGTGATGGATTTTAGTGTCAGGAAGACTTTGGGTTTAAAGATGCCCTGTTTGGCTCTGGTAACCATCGGGTGTGTGTTTAAAGGCTTTGCTTGCACTAGTTTTGCGTTAGGCACATCACAGGAATACTGAGGTTTAGGGGAGGGACATTGAGGTACTGTAGTATGGTTTGAAGGGTTAGGTGAGGGGCTTTGAGGTACTGTGGCTTGATTTGGAGGGTTGAGTGGGGTTGTGATAATTTTAACTTAAGTAGTTGGGTTGAGAGAGGATGTAGGTGCTATGGCTGTATCACTGGTTATTTTGATGATGCTGTATTGTTGAGTTCCTGGAAGCACGTTTTCATTGAATTTCACATGTCTAGATATGTAAACTTTCCCTGTGCTGGTGTCTAGGCATTTGTAACCCCTGTGCTTGCTGCTATAGCCCAGAAAAAGGCAGGATGCAGATCTCATTTCCAACTTATGCTGTTGAAATGGTCTGGTGTGTGGAAAGCATTCACAGCCAAAAACCTTTAGCAGTGAGTGATCTGGCTGGACCTTGTATAGTTTCTCATATGGAGTTACATTGTTAATTGGTTTTGATGGTTGTCTGTTGAGCAAGAACACAGCTGACATAAAGGCATCTGGCCAATAGTACAAGGACAAAGATGCATGAGCTAGCAGGGTGAGACCAGTTTCTACTATACTTCTGCGCTTCCTTTCAACCATACCATTCTGTTCAGATGTGTATGGACATGAGAAACGCTGCTCTATGCCTGATTCAGCAAGAAAGGGTTTGAAGGCTACAAATTCTCCACCATTATCACTCTGTACAGCTTTAATTTTGCAGTTAAGCTTATTTTCTGTCTGAATCTTAAATTCTTTGAATTTGCTCAATGCGTCTGATTTTTTGTGCAGCATGTAGATCCAGGTAAATATACTAAATGCATCAACAAAGGCAATGTAGTAGGCAAAACCATGAGAGACAAGGGGTGCTGGCCCCCAGACATCCATTATTATCAATTCAAGAGGATTGTGATACACTGTTTTGGAAGAAAGGAAAGGGAGTTTGTGACTTTTCCCTAATTGACAGGCACTACACAGAGTACAGTTGGTGTCATCAGTGAATGGAATGGCAAAATTCTTGAGAGTGAGTTTTACAGAGTCAAAAGATGGATGCCCTAGACGATAGTGCCAGAGTGTAAGAGTGTCTGCAGCAGAAGTGAAGTAGGCTTCACAGGTGGATCCAAGTCTTGAGTTCAGTGCACTGGCTAAGTCAGTTGCTGGATATAGCCCATGAACTTCAGGTCCACGCATGAGGATGCTGCGAGTCTGCAAGTCCTTGACCACACTTTCATGAGGAAAAAACTCTACAGAAACCTGATTTTCTTTTGTGAATCGGGCAATGGAAACCAAGTTCTTTTTCATACGTGGCACACACAACACACGCCTCATAAGAAAATGACCAATAACAGAGGGAATGGAGGATTCACCTATATGAGTTATTGCAGCAGTTTCCCCTGTACCAACCTGAACATTACCATTGGCAGTTCCTGTGCTCAGTGTGTTGAGGGTGGTTGGATCATAAGTGATGTGTTGAGTTGCACCAGAGTCATAATACCAATTGGTGTCATCAATGATGGCTGGAGTTGCTATGTATGCTTGAGCCAGAGAAGGTGTTGTATTGGAGGACGTTGTACTTTTGTGATCAGTCTTTTTATGTTGTTTGGCAGTAGTGGTGTCATTTTCTTGTTTGGACAGGTTGGATGTATCAGGCTGAGGTAGGGGAGTAGATTCAGATTGATACCACGGATAGAGGGATTCTTGAGCTGCAAAGTAAGCAGTAGGTTCAGTGGTTCTAGAAGGATGATAGGAGTTGTCAAACCTGAAGTAGCAGTCAGCTGCAAAGTGCTCAATCTTTGCACAGATTTGGCGCTGAGGTTTGGAGTTGAAGGATCGTCCACGTCCGCGATTGAATCTGCCTCCTCTTATGATTCCTGGTCCAGCAGGTGGTCTGTACCCTCTGTTATGGCTAGCAAAAGGAGTCTGCGAGTAAAACATATATGGTTCTTCAGAGTTATCGCCAAAGGTATATTGTTGTTGTATATAGTGAGCCTGTGCTGGTACACTATTTTGAAGGAAAGTTTTCTAGCGCGCTTCTGCATCAATGAGCATATTGCCAACTGAATCAAGATCAAAACGTGGTCGAGCAGCATTGATAACAGTGATTACTGCTTCGTATTCAGAGGTGAGGCCGTTAAGGATGTGAGAGATTTGTGCAGCTTCATCAATCTTCTCTCCGAGCATAGCAAGATGATCACACAGAGATTTAATATTTGCCAAGTATTCTCGCATAGTGAGACTGCCTTTCTTCAAACTGCTAAGCTGGTTTTTGTAGAGTAGGATTTTTGAATCAGACTTATTTGAGTACAGCTTGATGAGTTTGTTCCAGATCTGGTTGGCAGACTCGAGGCCTACAAGCTCCGGGAGAATTGAAGGTGCGACGGTGGCCAAGAGCCACGAAGCTAGTGCAGAGTCGAGTGATTCATACTCATCGAAGGCAGGGTTTGAAACAGTACAGCCAGGTCTGTCTTTATCTTGTATTGTTGTAGGAGGCCTCACAATGGTGCCATCGAGGAAGTGATGGAGACGATGCTGCTTCACCATCAAGTAGACTTGTTGTTTCCAGAGTAAGAAGTTGTGATCGTCAAGGCGGATGGTGATTTTTTTGTTTGAGAAGTTTCTCTGAGACATCGTAGAGAGAGGAAAGCTTAACAGAGCTCCTCCGCCAACGATGGAGCTGGATTCAGACGTTTTGGAGTGGTTGCGGTGATCTGAGTCAGGGAGTGATGTCCATTGGCTCTGATACCATATAATCAGAGGCCAGGATCTGAAGGGTGAAGACGAAGGTTTGAACCTTTTTGTGTATGTTATTGAAGTGAGTAATCTTCTCACATTTATACAAGCAGAGACACGTGATGATAAGCAATGGACACGTAATGATAAGTAACCAAACCAGCTAGCTATTCAACGGATCTAACAGCTGGCCTAACAGACTGAGTTAACAAACAAAACCAATTGGGCTAACTAACCGGGCCTTAGTCAGGCATCTAAGATATAAGACATAAAAACTTTAATTGAAGCCTTAAAAGGTTGCAAAATTCGATTTTGGTTGTAATCAGAAACTTAATTAAAGGTTGCAATATAACCTAAATCGATTTAGGTTATATTTATGTTGCAAAAATTAAATATCATAATTTGCAATTAAAGTTCCATGTATTATCATTTGAATTATTATTTACAATTTATTTCTTAGTATTTTTCAGACATCTAACCGTGTTCTTGTAATGAAAACCATGGGAATCGCTCGTTTATTATAGTCACGGTTTATACGTTACAAGAAGAATGAATCTCAAGGTTTTATTTCAATTTTATTTTAGATTAACTTTTTATTTTTGATTTCATTTAATTTTG
>JANTPZ010012429.1:0-10004 GCA_025593235.1 Vachellia pachyceras | reverse complement strand
GGTCACGTGCCTGAAGAGCGAGAAGAAACTTCAAACACATGGAGGCCACGTCCAAGCTCTCCGACAAGCTTCAGGCGTTGAAGAAGCTAATTCCAGGCCAGAACTTCGAGACGATAAAAGCCGATCGATTGTTCCAGGAAACTGCCGATTACATTGTTCTGTTGAGGACCCGGGTCGTGATTCTGCAGAAAGCTCATCATCGAGTATCACGGGAACGTTTCGGAGAATGAAAATGCCGTATCATAGCTTCGGTTTCCTTCCTAACTTCTGGTCCATGACCTTGGTTTGCTTGCTATGGCCCAAAAATCGAGGTGGATGATGCATAGAGAACTAAATCCATCTAAAAACTAGATGCAGGCTTTTATCAGAATTCACATGACAGTCAAAATCCAGAAGGTGCCTGATAGCTATTGTGTTGAACCTTATGCTTTCTTGTTGTGACAGGAAACAGCGTGTGCTTCGCCGTTGAGGATTGACGATGTGGTGGTGGACGGGAGAGGGGTGACCGAGCTGACCAGAGGTGATAACTGGAAATGGTTGAAAAGATAAAAGCGTAGTGAAGACTGGACGGAGCTGGTAAATGCCGCTGCAAAAGAGACAGAAAACGCTACGTCCCAAGTAAATTTTTTTTTTTTGGCCAACACGTCCCAAGTAAATTTGATCTTGGTAAGCAATTAAAAAATAATATATCTTAAAAAAGTATGTACAATTTGATCTTATTTAAAACAACCTATTCTCATTTGTTTTGCTTATTAAATAATATATCATATTATTTTTTAAAGTTACAAGGTTTCAGTAAGTAATTAAAAAATAAATTAGATATTAAAATATATTTTAAAATTTATCCTTTTAAAAAAATAAAGTCATAGTCAGAATTTTAAAAAAAATTATATTTTAAATTTAATATCATAAAATAAAAAAGTAATAAAGAGCATGAGGGTAAATATGAAAAAAAAAAGTTCTCTCTCCATGTATGGAGAGAGAAATAGGAGAGAAAATGTTATGAGACCTGCATCTTTTCTCTCTAACTTTTTAGTGCTTGTTTGGAAATTCCGTTGGGAAAATGGATTTTACAGATTTCAAGGTATTTTGGGAATTTCGAGATGGTTTTACGGATTTCAAAATGGTTTTTATAGATTTCAAGATGGTTTTTTACAGATTTCAAGATGGTTTTGTCTCGGCTTACATGCACCGTTGGGAAGAATGGCTTCCCAAACAAGCGCTTATTCGTTCCACTTTTTCTCTCCATCCAATCAAGAAAAACCCATTTCTCCCTACATTTTATCTTCATACTTGTTACAGTACTTGGTCGATTTTCTGTTTGGCATCATCTTTAACACAGGTGAATCTTGTTTGTAACAAAACTAGAAATCAAATTGTACAGACTTTACTATCCAATTAATTATGTAATATTATTAGTTTGACAATTATACTTTTTAATTGTATGTAATATAAATATATTTCCTTTATTTCAATTTTTTATATATCATATCATTTTCCATAATTTTCTTCTATGCATGTGGAGTACTTTTTCATCTTTAATAATGAGATAGTAAATCATGCTCTCATAATCCTTTTTATTCTCCCTTTCATTTTAGAATTCCTTCTCCAACTTCAAATAAATAAAAATAGATGGTTCAGATATAATCTATCATAAAAATATTGTTATAGTAATTTATAGATCAAAATTTTTTTATACAACAATTCGGACGTATCAGATTAAATTTTTTTTCAAGGTGAAATAAATTTATTATTTATTTTTTAATGAGATTTTATAGAATATTAACCATTCGCTTATTGATTTACTGGGAGAAGAAATTCTAAGAGGAAAATGAGAAAAAAGATTATAGAGATTTGGATTTGTGGTAAATAGTGAATACCCATATGTTGCCTTAGCATATTATTTTGTGGAAGAATTACAATTAGGTTCCATTTAAATGACATAATATTGATGAGTCCCAATTAATAAATAAAAGATGTTCATTAATTAACAAGTCATTTATACTTGTCAGCTATTATGTCTCTTGCTTAGTAACCAAGATTGTGATTCTCCCATATTTCTTTGATCACTATAACTTTATATTTCAGTCACAAAATTGCCAAACAAATTTTCTATTTCGTTATGATTACTTTTATGTGAAAAAAAAAACCTTCTATATTATGTTTAGGTACAGCTCTAATTAAACTATGAAGCTACATGAAGATATGATATATGAAATATACTCATGGTTACCGCCAAAATCCATCATCAAGTTCACGTCATGTTCTAAATTTATGTATGAATTCACGAAGGAGACCAATTTTGCAGTGAAGCATACTCAAAATTTAACCCTACATGGTGATTCTTCATTTTCCATTCAAACAGTTGGATGGAATAATTTCAAAAATGAGATCCATCCATTACATGGAAAAGAATCATCTTCATCATCATCATCATCATCTTCCTCTTCTTCTTCTTATGTTATTCCTACAGACTTCCTCAAGTTTCTCAATGGATGAAACGTAAGAATCCTCTGCTCTAGAAATGGGCTGCTTCTATGTAAAAATCAAAAGACAGATATACATACAGCAGATGGGATGGACATGATACTGGATTCTTACGCAGTAAGGCAGATGAATTTAAAACCAAGAGTTATTTATTTGTAACCCTACAACACAAACATGCTCCTCCATTGTTAAACCACGAAGTTTGCGACAAAAACGTCTTCAAGAGGTAAAATTTGTATTAGGAGCCAACCATAATAAAGGTGTTCATGATGATAATGAGGAATACAAGTTAATTGAACGTTTTGGAATATAATCAAGACGAAGCATCATAGTATATTGTTTGTAAAGCTTACATACCAAAGGAAGGTGTGTGGAAAGAGAGAGAGAAAAGCTCATTTATGGGTCACAAGTTATATTATCGATATTTACTATTTCAAAGTCATATATTATCATACAATTTTGAGAGTGGTGAGATGAGGAGGGTTCTTTTTCCAATAGTAGATTAGTTTTTTCATGCAGATATCTTTTAGTGGGATAACGTTGAAGGATCAAATATTGATGACATTTGTTTGGTGGTTATGAATTATGATCTTGTTTTCGATTTATGGGTTTTGACTGACTATAAATAGTCTTCTTGGTCGAAGTTTTTGATATTGGATATGAAAGAAATGGGTTTGAAGAAGTCTATTATTCATGGATTTGCAATAATGAATGGAGATTCTTTTGTTTTTGCAACAAAAAGGCATGTTTACAAATATGATTTAATTGGTCAAGGAGAAAGAAAACTTGAAAGAATCTGTCAACGTAGATGCCCACATGATTTTTTCTTGTGGAATTCTTTTCTTATTCCAATACTTTGTTCATGTTGAGAGGACTTGAAAGATTTGTCTTTCCTCATGTCAAGAAGAAAAATAGGAAGGACTTGGCTTTTATGAAATTAATAAAATCATCTCTTATTTATGATTTAAACTTTGTTGATGTTGCTAAAGCTTCATCGAATTTGTTGTGTCCTCTCGACTGAATAATAAAACCTCCTCCAAATTTACAGAATATGCAGTATTATGGTGGTTGATCCTAGCTAGAGATCAGCATCTATTATTGTTGTTGTCATCGGCTTCTTAATACTTTATGGTATCTTATTTTATTTTGGGATATGTTATTGAATTATTGTGTATGAAGAAAGTATTTACTTAATGGAAGTTTATTTTCCTGGCAATACCCAAAAAAAAAAAATCTTTGACCATTTATATGTTTCTATCATTTATTTTAGCCAATATGTATTTATTTTTCTTAATTATCAAGAAACTATATCATGTTTTAAAATTTTAATGATTCTGAATCAAGCGAAGTTGGACCATATAAATCTAAAGATTTCTTTGATCACAATTTTTTTCTATATAGAAAATTCGAAACTAGTCCTAAATCAATTCAACCAAAAACGTGCCAAACTAGTTAAATTAGTTGCTCGACTTGGATTTTCATATTATCTTCTATTTGTTGAGAAGAGTTTAAGATGAGAGTGCATGCGCTTCTAAATCTAAATCTTAACATATCAAATAATCATTAAAAAAACATGCATGTGCTTCTTACGAGTTATGACAATGCATCTGGCAAAAACAATACTGGATCAAGTTTTAAGTCTAAAATGGCTTGAAGATACCATTGATGGAATCAACCAATTTATAGAATTGGAATCGGTAGTTGTTGCTTGGTACGCCTAAGCAGATTAGACCAAATGATTATGCACAATTATGATAATATTGCTCCTAATAAATTTAGTTTACCATTTAAGAAATTACAATGAGATGGATTCTTCAAAATTGGAAAATACAAAAAGGACTCAATATTACATAAGAATTTCTGTTTGAATAAAATCCACTACGATAGCTACTCCCTGTTCAGAACCCTGTAGTATTCAAATCTAAATTTTAGTCATACGAAGTATAAAATAATTATAAATTTAAAAAAATTGCATGCGCATGGGCATACAACAAAATATGTCTTTCTTCTTGTAGCTATGCATCTGGCAAAAAAGCATTTTAGAGCGAGGATGGCTCACAATTTTGATGTTGATTTTGTTCCCCTTGATCAACCCCCCAGTATTTTGTATCAGTGGTGAATGACGATAGGGATAGTGCAGTGTATTCCAGATTTTTTAGGACAAAAAAAAAGGAAAAGAAAATAAATGAGCACTCTTCTATCCACTTTTAAGCTCTTTAAATCTATGAAAATAAATAAACCTTTGGAAACCTAAGGTATAATATTTACAGCCTAACATGAGACAAGTCCATTCAAGAATGAGTTGATGATGGGAGATTCATATATTCAGCAGCAAATTCTTCATCATTTTTTGCCAACATATCCTTCAAACTACACTCAATATTCCTTCCCTTCAGAACCCAATACCTTGGCTTTATCTTCTTCTCTAAAGAATAGCTAAAATACCTGGGGTACCCCACCACGTCCCTCACAGGTCTCTCCATTGTGTTCACGAGGAACTCCACTTTGGGTCTCAGAACCTCCTCAATGCTGTATCCAAGCAGAGGAGAAAATGATCGTACCATGAATGCAACGTCTCTTTCAGATAGTCCTAACTTCATCAAGTACATCAACCTGCACCAATGACGCCACAAGATCAAATCACAGAGACAATTAAATCTTTATTGTTCTGCAATATCAAGGATGCTCTTCAGTATTTATCTTTTCTTATCTTGAAGTATGGGCATGAAGGTTCTTTTCTATCATCAAAGATTTTCGTCATTTCATTTGTTTTTTCGTTTTATGTATCAAACAGGGTCTTCCTAGTTTCTCCCCTTTCTTTGCTTCTTGTCCTTTTTAAGAATAATAGAAACCCAGATCTTGCATCTGAGCGGTCCATGCTTATTGGGTATCTTGTCAAAATATTGTTTTTGATGAATAAAAGAGAAACCAGAATAAGCTTATCGGGTATCCTGCCAAAATATTGTTTTTGATGAATAAAAGAGAAACCAGGAATAAGAGTGACAATTCAGTTAAGGCTCAGACTTAAGGCACATTCAAAAGGACCAAGAATGTTTAAAACAGTAAATAATCACAGCAACCGTAAGAATACCCAGAGGTACCCTGGTTATTGGATAAACACTGATGAGTAAACGCAACGATGATATGAACAGAAAACCAGATGATAAAAGCTTGTGATTTAAAGAATCAACTAGATTCTAAAATGAGTCAGAACAATACCTAGGCAGCATAGTTCTGTCTGGGTCAGACACAAGAAGTTCTGGGTACTTTTTTATAACCCGAGGAAGGTGAATTTCAGAAACACCAATACCATGTAGGAACTCAATCTTTCTCTTGAGAGTTTTGGTAGGGCAAGCAGCAAAGATTTCAGGACAGCGAGCCAGTATTGTCCCGATTGCTTGTCTATCGAACCCCATATTTTCAAAGAACAGAACAACCTATGAACAACAATGAATAAGGAGCTTATTCTACAATCAAACAATAAAAACATAGCAATAGGAGTGATACAAACTTTTAGACAGCTCATAAAAACAGTCTCAGAGGTATCAGTTGCATCAAGAACTTTGCTTCTGGTAAAGCACGTAGAACTAACTACTAAAGATAAGGCAAGAGAAATTCAACCATTAAGTGATAAAAAGGTTCTAAGGTGTTGAGCCAGAACGCAGTCTAAGGGAGCACTATTTCAAACCACTACATACTCCGTTCCTAAGAAAAACACACCACTCAGACACAGATTATCAGAGGTCCTAAATATAATTCCAAAATTTTTTTTTCATTTTTTGACAATGAAAATAGAGTATGGGAAACGTAAGCCATGTTGAATGGGTTGTTGACCCTAATAGTTAAATAAATAGAGGAGTTGAAATGGTTTAAAGCCAAGAAACTAAGGGATCGAGGCATGTTCTTTATTGGATCCTGCATCAACAAAATGCACTGTTGAATGTCAATTCAGTTGGTCACCTTATCAGCTAATTCGCTAGTTTTAAGGTCCAACACACAAATAATCAGCTGAAATCATTAGAGATTCCATGATGAAAGCACATAAGTTTATGGTTATCATAGTAGTTGGGAAAATGATAGCCTTGACCGAGACCTGAATGTACTAAAGGATCAAGGAGATCAAATTGATGATCTGAAACTTCCAACCTGATGCTCTGTTTTTCAAGCCATTTGGCTAATGAATAGTAGGTTCATGGTTTTGAACAAGAACAACAACGCAAAGAAGTTGTATTCTGATTTGAGGAAATGGTATATCATCCAAAGAAAAAAAAATTCAGAAACAAGAAAGAAAAATATTTTCTCATGCAAGAACTTAATTATATAACAGAGACTCTGCTTTCTCATCACTTCTTACCCCATGAGAGTTCACATTAGATGGCTAATAAACCTCGGTAATCCTATGATCAATATTTAAGAGCATGTGCAAACTAATTTCCACATGGATACCCAAAAACCAAAAAGATTGAAAGGCAAAACATGTGTACAGTGTATGAAAAAGCAGAAACATGGGATTGATATGAAAATAAATAAGCATTTCAATCTTAACAAAATATGAAAAATGCATAAAACTACTTTAACTAACCATGGTTAAAGCTGGCAAAAAAAGAAAATTTAAAAGATTAAAAAGAACTTGCAATGGTAGAAGCATGCAACGTAAATTATACATTAGGATGAAAACAAGGACTACCTGGAGAAAGTCTCGAGGCTTCAGTAACAGTAGCTGAGGACTTTTAGCAATAACTTGACCCAACTTCTTGTGTTGAACTCCTATTTCACCAAACTGATCAACCATCAGCTTTAGCTTGCTAGATGAACAACCCAAAATATGGGGCCAGCTTCTGATTGCACGATAAACGAATGCCTTGGGAACCTATAATGAAGCATTCTGTTAATATCTCAGCATTTCGATAAATTATTTTACTTGTCCCTGAATTTGCAATAGTTTTGACTTCATAGTTCACATAGAATTCAAAGAATTGACATGTAATAAGATGGGAGATTGGTGGATGAGTACATGGTTAATCACTATTATGTTGATAGAGATACAATTGTACAAGTTAAGGATGCAGTACTTTCAGAGTGAAACATCATGGGGCAGCTTTTTATTGCAATTGTACTAAAAACTGCTACTTTGTTCTACTAGACTGAACTCGTGCATAATTAAGAGGCAAAAGGATACCTTATCATTATATAGGCCTACGGAGGGAAAACCACAAAATGTTACTTGATTAATAAATACAGGGCAGCTAACAGGTCTTTTTACCTTGATGATACAGAATCGTTGAATATAGTGCAGCATAAAGCTTCTAGCTCGCACCTTTTTCATAAGAAATTAAGACAGCTCAACTCACTTTAGAACCAGTAATTAGGCAAGAAATAACTTTTCTAGCAGAATCACCACCAAAGTTGATCAGCGTTCTCTGTTTTCAATTCATCTTATAATCATACATATGAAATGACCTAGCCACGTAAGTATACAAATTGACACTGACACATGAAAACAAAAGACATACCTTCACTGAATCAAACAAGGAGAGGACTTCCTGATAATTGTCTTGAATGCTTTTAGATAGTATCCATGGATATTTTAGTAGCAACTTCGCATAATTGTCATTTAAACCAACAATCTACAAAGTAAACAAGCTAATCAACTCTCAAGCACAAAGAGGTAATGACATTAAAATAAAGGCATGTTTAGCATTTTTTACGCACAAATCATTACTTTAGCCACTTTAAGCATCATAAGAGTGCACAATTGGAAAGAATGCTCCATGGGAATGGAATTAAATGATTTCCAGAATGACAAATTTGATTGTTTAATCACTCACATGAAAGAGACACCGTCGAAGTTCCATGTAAAGAACTTGGAGGCCCCAATTTAAAGACAATGAAGATGAGAATGACATGAGATCACATCAAGCTCATTTGAGAAATACACCAGAAAAGAATGCTAATTCCCCAAAATATAAAACCGTCGTTGTTAAAAATTATTAAAAATGACCTGGATTTTTATTATAACTTTTTTCTGAAAAAATAGATTTTGAGTATTGAAAATAAACATAAAAATCCAAAATAAAATTCAAATACCTCTTTCAAGGCTAGTACTCGAGTTTTAAATACTTCAATATTCCACAGCAAAGAGGGAGGAAAAGTCAACAGTATATTTCTGACGTGACCTCTCTGGATTCCAACACTCTCAAGAAACTCCACTAACGGTTTCATGTGAAATTTTACTGATAACAAAAGTAGACGGGGAAATGATTCAATTAAACTATCAAAAGCAGCATCACTGGAACTCAACATGTTCAAACCTCCACGCCTTGCTTCAACCTACAGTAAGAAACAAAAAAGTCAGCTGAAAATTTTATAAGAGACAATATATTTAAAAATAACATCTAAATAGAAAATTAATAAACAAAACAGGGAATAGGGATTATGAAAACAAAAAAGTTTGAAGAGCAAAACACAACAGAACATTGCAGAAAGACAAACACATATTCAACCTTCTCAAAAAAGGACAAAGTCTGCTGCAGATCTTCATCAAAAGGAATTGATATCTGCATCATCATATTGCGAACTCTTCTGACCGGGAACTCGTAACTTTCACTGCCAGTAAAGAACAACTCCTTCATACACTTAACCTATAAACAGCAACAACTCGGGTTGACATAGAAAATTGATAGCACCAATAAGTAAAAACTGATAGTGATGAATCGATTAAAGTTGAAAATTTTGATAAACACAACTTTAGAGTCTGAAGTTATCAGCACAACTAAAAGCAGATTTACCTTAAGAATGAGTGTTGCAAGTGTTTCAGCAGACAGATATCTGGCCACATTCATAGCTGAAGAAAGGCTCAAACCGAGACTCTCCAAGAATGCAATTTTGCCATTATCACCTTTCTCCCTAGCAATGTGAACCACTTTCTCCTGGAACCCATCAATTTGCATCTCCCACATTGAAAGTTCGTCCTTTTCCCGAACTTCATCAACCAGCCTCCTCAAATACTTCGGGGAATTAGACGAAATAGAATTAGATTCCTCCTCAGACACCCCAAATTCTTGAAGAAGTTTTGAAACAGCATTCTGAGCTTCTTGCAGTTCTACAGACTCAAAATTGCTGCACGACGTAGCTAGTAGAGGACCACAACGACGGCTCGATCGAAGCCAAATTCTTTGAAACTTGTAGAAACAACGGAGATTAACAGGCCTCACAGAACTAGAAGGGACACTGAAGAGAGAAGGTACGACAGAGGAGTGTGGAAGAAAAGAACTCGGTGTGAACTTGGAGCAACTTGGACAACATGTTGCCATTGAATGGAGCCCGGTTTCAAACTCGTAAATGGAAATGGAGGATATCCGACGATTTATTCATGTATACGTACCGAATATAAGACAGCCGAAGAACAACAATCCAAAATACGCACTGGAAGCACCCAAAATGGCAGACAACAGGCTATTCAGCCAATAACACCGCGAATTTATTTGCCAGAAAGCTCTAGCAGACATGGAAAGTTT
>JANTPZ010012428.1:0-10430 GCA_025593235.1 Vachellia pachyceras | reverse complement strand
CTTTATTTATTCTTCTTTTAATGAGAATAAAAAGAAAATATGTCACATATCTGTTTATTGGTCGCATAATGCCTACTTGTTCAAAGGGTCCAGAGATAATTAATAATCATTAAAATAAATTGATAAAATTATATATTTATACTTTTCTTAATTTTGGTCGTTGAGCCCTCTTCAATTATACATACCTACATTTATAAACATATTATATTTCTTCGCAGCCACACACCACAATTTCTAGAATCACACTATTTTTTAAAAAGAAAAACACTTAAAAAAGCTGAAAAATTAATGAGATGCTCAAGTTATTTTTTTTCATGCTTTATATAAATAGAATGAACCGCATGTATTTAACATGTAGGGCTTTGTTTGGAACAACGTTTCCAAAAGTTAAATACACGTTCAACAATGTTTTTCCGTAAAATGAGATAATATCTTTTACATATTTACTTCGGCTTGCGTAAAAGTATTTCTTTACCGCGTTCCTAAATATTTTATCTTATTTTAGTATATACCACAGTGGCAATTTTTCAAGTACAACTTTCTATAATGTTTCGACACATATATATATATATATTAATTAACAGTCAATTAAACTTGACATTTTATCTTAAATATAAATTATTAGGAAAAATACATTTGCGCCGCCATGCATTTTTTATTTTTTAATAAATACATGTCACTAGGAACACGTAAGAATTTATACTTGGAAAATTATTTTCCAAAAAGTGCATAGAAATAAGATTAAGATACTTCTCCTGTCATTCATACAAGACCTACTATATAATTTATTTTTCATTAAAGTGAATTTTATAGTAAGGATAAAAAGAATATTTTTGTTGTTGTCAATTTTGTATTGCCCTTTTTGATAATAATAATCTGAAACATGTTGAAAGTGAAATGAGAAATGTACTACTTTCAACCAATGGCATTATGCATTTTCTAGTAATTAGAAGATTGTTACTTCAATTTCATTTATAATCTCTACTGGTTTAGCATTTATTAATTCCCCTTAGGAGGAAGTACATTCAATTAATTGAAAAATGAGGGTGCATGAAATAAGTGAAAATACATTATCCTTAGGTGAAAAATATAAAACGTAACAATAATAAAGGCATCATGTGGTCCAAACCATACTTAAAATAAAACATGTTAAGATATAAATTTACATTAAAAGTTTTCTCTGAAATGATGTTACATAATTCCGTTAAAAAATTAAAGTTGACATTTAAAAAGTTGATGACATTTCAATGGTAAGTGTCAATATTGTGTTTGTTTGGAAAATCTTATTTACTCACCGAAAGCACGTTCAACAGTATTTTTTTGTAAAACGAGACAATCTCCTCCACGTATTTACCTCGACTTGCGTAAAAGTACTTCTCTATCGTATTTCCAAACGGACACATTATTTCATTTTGAAACTTTCCAAAACAAAGCTACTTATAAAAAACATTTCAGGGCAAATTACTTTGAAAGAAAACTTTGGAGGGCTTGTGATTCAGATATGTACTTTTCTTTCATGCATTTCCAAGTCAAAGGTCTTACCCCAAAATAGGGACGGATGATCTGCCTCTTTGCATTTTATTCTATTATATATACACACAGTGACGGAGCCACGTTCAGGTTAGGGTGGACAATTGCCCCCATTAAAATTTTTTTGTTATAGGTAAATAGCTATTAGATTTTTATTTTGCACCAACTGATATTTAAAATTTGAACCCACTCAAATTATCTACACTAGTAAGCTTGTCGTCATTTGTTTAAAAATAAAAAAAGTTGCCCCCACTACTCTGAGCTCCTGGCTCCGCCACTGTATATATATATCAAGGTTCATCTTTTCAGATCAACCTTGATATATATATTTTCTACCCACGAAATCTATAAAAACTATTTCGAAATCCATAAATTCTTATCGGAATCCATAAACTTATTTCTCCTAACGGATTCCCAAACACACAATTATTAGCAATAACAACTTTTGAAAAGCCATATATATATATAGACAATTATACACACACGAGCAGCGCGAATTAATTAACATAATGACTTGTTGAGTTCTTGTTAAAACATTGAGTGTGTCCACTACTACATCAATTTCATCATTAATTGACTTGTTGAATCTCAAAGTTCAACCATGAATATCATCCGCACACTTGTTACTTTTTTAACTAATATACATAACCTCCGATCTTAAATGTAATATCTAATTTGCATTATAAAATACACTACAAATTAAATTTTATATTAAGAATTGAAGATAATATGTTATAAGTTTTTAAGTTGAGGAGGTTTATAAAAAAAGTGAGGTTTATAATTCTAACAACTCTTTTCTAATACGTTAGTTTTTTTTTTTCAGATGCGCTCTCAGTAGACTTGTGAGCAAAAGCACATGATGGTTTCACAAAAGATTCTGCCATTGTTATGAAACACTTAAAGTTTCAAGAAAATTAGGATTTACATATGCAAGAGATTCTCCCTCATGATAAACTAGTCTTTTGAGATGGATTCTCCAATATTAGACTAGACTAGTGACCATCACATAATCTCAAAAAAAAAAAAAAAACTAAACTTGCATTTTAGATAAATAATACTATCTTATGCTTATGATAGGCTTTTTTAACTAATCACTCAGAGTGTTATTTGAAAACATAAAATTACCCTCAATCAATCCCTCGAAACAAAAAAGAGAGGTTAAAGTATACTTTTAGTCTTTTATGTTTACGTCAGGTTTCACTTTAGTCCTTTAAGTTTAACAAGTGTACTTTCAGTCCCTCAAACTTAATGCAGTTAGTCTCTCTTAACGGATATTGCTGACTCATCAAACTTAATGCTGTTATTTTAAATCTTTTTTATTTTACACAAGTTAAAATATCAAATTTATCATATTATTAAATTAAAATTAAGATATGAGTATGCTGTTAACATTTTATTGCACATCCATCAATTAAATTTAATGAGCCAGCAATTTCCGTTAAGAGAAATTAATGGCGTTAAGTTTGAGGGACTGAAAGTGCACTTTTTTAATTTAAAGGACTAAAATGAAACCTGACGTAAATATAAAGGACTAAAAATATACTTTAGGGAAAAAAAATAATGCCCTGGAAGATTTATAGAGGACCTTATGATAATAACCATGAAAGCCTTCTAAAATAAACCCTCTTATAAAGCGCAGTTGTGGTAATTTTTCATGAAACCATATAATCCCAATTAATCTAAAACGAAACCAAGATAATAATCCTTATAAATGAACACCAAGACAATTATTAATTGTATACACGCATCAAGTGCATATATAGGTATATCTACTTTCCCACATTTAATTTATTGAGTATTATTCATGATACAATTTTAGTTTCTGGGTAACAATTTCAGCCCCCTGATTTGCCACCTAACATTGACTTAATAATATTAAGAATTAATCTTTCAAAGCTCTCAAATTGGCCAGACATGTACATTAGCATAAGGTCAATGATTTTGTTGGTTAGGTTCCTCAATTATCAATCCTCAGATCTTCATACCAAATCTTTTTTAACCCTTGTGACTTCATACATGCGTGTGAAGTAACTAGATGACGAAGGAAGAATAATTTTTATATAAACGATTTGTTATTAGTATTAACAATTAACAATTTGCCTAAATAATATTTTGTCTCAGGCCAAAAGGGTGGTTGCATAATCATAAACTTGTTGACATCATTATCTATATCCATATAAAAAATAGTACCTTCATTTTTATAATTATATTAGGTTCACATGTATTCCTTGAGAATACTAGAACATGTATAAGATACAAAGCCCTGCCTCTTCATGCACCCTACCTAAACTATAAAATAAATGGAAAAAATAATCTTATTGTTGAAATGTCTTGCTCCTATCTATTAAACTAGTAGTTATAATATGTTCTTACATTTCAATTTTTTGAATCATTCTGGATTTATAATCACATTCTCTGCCGACAGGCTCTTATTTTCATACCACTTTCCTATGTGTTTCCCAGAAGTTCATAACTTAATTATGGCCAAAAAAGATGGTCCCAATGAACACTTTAATGCTGTTGATTTATATCAGATATTATGGTTCACACTAGTGATTCTGTTTTCTTCTCTAGCCTTTTTTTGTTCATGAAGATAATTTCCATTTCATACAGAAGTTGAATATGCAAGTAAAATTTCACTTGAACCATGTGCCACTAAAAATGGGAGTGTAATGATTGATTTAAAGCTTTTTTAGTTGGTTAATAGCTTTCAAAGGTGGAACCTATATATGGCCGGCACATCAGAGTGAACAAATTAACCAAATAATATTATTAATCATTAAAATGGATGCTTCTGTCTTCAACAGTGTCTCTGGCAACAAAAAAAAAGTCTTGAACAGTGTCAGCTTAAATCTCCTTTTCATTCCTTTTATTTTATCAAATTTTAGAATACAACAGAACAAAGAATAGAAGAAGAAAAAGATTATAAGATATTGATTCTAGAGCTAACAACTACGTGGTGGGAGCAACATTTTATAGATATGGCATCTCATAGACCTCCAATTGTCAAGTACAAGTACCTCAGAACATTGCTTAATATCCTCTCTTCTCAGAACAACCTCAAGGGCCTAAGTATATGCCAGAACCTCATATCTAAACAATGGCATTGTATTTGTGAGAATATATATATATAGTGTTGGGTGGTTTCTATTTGAGGTGGTCGAAGAAGATGATGTACGATTCAATACTTGCCAAAAGCTTTAACAAGCATGAGCAGAGAAGACTGAAATATGGAGCATTTGTGAGCTGCTTTCTGCTCTTTTTGAGTCTCTGCACCGTCTTCAAGCCTTACTTGGGTCCTATTCAAGATTGTGGGTCATCAACTCTCTCTCTCTATTGAGATACTACAAAGTACAAACATGCATGGTGGTATTTAATTTTGCTTTCATTGTGCCATGAACATTCTGAAAGGTGTTTTTGTTTTTGGTAGTGAATCTGAGGTTGTCAGTGGGTGAAAGGGTCAAAATGAGAATGGTCAGCGACACTCTCAGCTCTCCAAAAATAGCTAAAGGTAATTTTATTTTTTCTGAATGTCAATGCAGTAAGAGCCAGTCAAGTTTTTCTTGCATGGAGTATTATTGAAGGTTCGTGATTCTGACAAAGTTTCTGTGTCACTATTCTTCTATGTAGCAGTTGAAGATATAGTAGCAAATACTATTGTAAATGATACCAGAAACTCTCCACAAGTGGAAGAAGGTAAGATTTTTCTCAATCTTAAAAATGAGAAAAAATGTCTAAGAGGATGGTAATAAAGACTAAATGCTTATTAACACTATGAATTTCTTTTTGGTCGCTGTTGAAGAAGCCATTGAACCTAATAAGAGCCTTTTCATTGACACTAGCAGCTCTTCACTAGTGAATGAGGGTAAATTTTCCTAAATATCAATGTAGTTAAAAGGATGAGAGCCGGCCAATTAAAAATTCAAAACATTCCTTTTATGTTTTGCAGACAGAGACATTATAATAAAAGTTCCTGTCAATGACACCAGCAGCTTACAAAAAATAGCTGAAGGATCTGAAGGTAAGAGAAGATATGCTCAATCTTAACATGGTTAAAACCATTAATGTTTACAACTACTCTTCTTTTGGATTGTATGACATGAAGTTGACAACAAATTCTTTGCCTTGTAGCCAAAGAAGGCACATCGACTAAGATACTTGTCAATGACACCAGCAGCTGTCATATTCAAACAGTTCCAGGTAAACATAAGCTTTAATCTGATAATCTCAATAAAGCTTAATAAGATCAGCTTGATGTTGAATGGTAAAAGATAATATGATTTTTTTGAGACTAATGGGTCACAAAAAATCTTTTTTTTTTTCAACACAGTAACAAAGAAAGGGGAGCCGGAACTAGTGTGTATTTCAGAAGTAAGAACAGATTTCTGTGAGAGCCAGGGTGACATCAGAGTCCAGGGAAGTTCCTCCACTGTCTATGTTGTGTCACCAGAAACAAGCACTTTTTCAGAAAACATGTCAAGGATCATAAAACCTTATGCAAGAAAGGATGATACATTTGCATTGAGCATGGTAAGGGAATGGTCAGTAAAACCATTAAAGGGTAGCAGCAGCAAGCAAGTCTTTAAGTGCTCTCAAAATCACACTGTTCCAGCAATCCTGTTTTCCACTGGAGGTTATGCAGGAAACCACTTTCATGACTTCACAGACATTCTCATTCCCTTGTTCCTGACTTCAAGGAAGTTTAATGGAGAAGTACAGTTCCTTGTGACTAATTACAGAGCTTGGTGGCTATACAAGTACCAGGTGCCTCTGAAGAGGTTGTCAAACTATGAGTTCATTGACATTAACAAAGATGACCAAGTCCATTGCTTCCCAAGTGTGACTGTTGGTCTCAAACGGTATGAGAAGGAACTGCGATTTGACCCTTTAAAGTACTCTTATTCCATGAAAAATTACAGGGACTTCTTGAGAAGTTCTTATTTATTGAAGAGAGACAAAGCTATCAGATTATCAAGGAATGGTGAAAACAGAAAGCCCAGGCTTATGATCATAACAAGAAAAAAGACAAGATCTTTCACTAACCTAGATGAGATAGTGAACATGGCAAAGAGTTTAGGTTTTGAGGTTATCACCATGGAAGGAGGTGGCAACTTGTCAAGATTTGCAGAGATTGTGAATTCCTGTGATGTTCTAATGGGAGTTCATGGGGCTGGACTTGCCAACATAGTTTTTCTCCCAGAAAAAGCTGTTTTCATACAAATAGTACCATATGGTGGGATAGATTGGCTTGCAAAGCAAGACTTTGGTTTGCCCTCAGAGGAAATGAACCTAAAGTATTTGTTATACACCATAAAGGTTGAAGAAAGCACTCTGATTCAACAATACCCACCTGAACATGCGGTTCTAAAAGATCCTTCTTCAATTCAAGGATGGGATACATTTAAGTCTGTGTATTTGGAGAAGCAAAATGTGAAGCTTGATGTTGATAGGTTTAGGCCTACTTTGAAGAAAGCCCTAGACCTTTTGCATCAGTAAGTTGGATCGTTTCATTCATCATCATCATCATCATTTATTTTCCCTTTGTTTTTTTTCAACATCTTAGCTAGTATATATAATAAAGGACAGAGAAACATAATACACACACATATATATACATCCACATGTATACGAAAGGAGAAACGAAGTTCATCCTCATGCATGCAGGCATTTTGCAGAAAGCTTGAGCAATGAAGTTGATGATTGTTGCAGTAATTTTTGTTATTCCCCTTCATTAAGTTGCCTTTTTGCAGCAATGGTTTTTGTTGTATCGAGCAAATTAAGTTGTCTAATAATTGTCTAAGAAACCCCCAAAATCACTTAAAATTTTTTTTACGTAAATCGAGATAGAACTTTTCTCACATACTTTTCTAGAACTCTATAAAATCACTTAAAATACATTATTCCAAATACTTACAAAGCTAAGGCCCTGGCTTGTGTTATTGGAAATGAGTTTGTGGATTTTCTGTTTTAAAATTGATTCGGTTATCATATGACAGTCTTAAATTAAGGATATAACAACTATTTTAATAATAAAAAGGGATCTAACAACAAGTAAATAAAATAATTGTTGACTAAGATTACTAGCACATATTTATCTACTGCTGACGATAAAAATTTATAAGATACCTCAGTTAAATTTAACAAAAAAAATAGAAAATAGATTTAAGAAAAAAATTTAAAATACAATTCTTTCTTAAAGTTGTGTTTGTTACAACCGCAGCCTCTAGAAAAGACATGAAAAGACATTAGTGAGTAATAGGAAGAGAAGGCCAAGTTTTTTTTGGGGGTTGGGGGGTGATCTTGAGATGTATAAACAGTGTTGGAAATGCACAATTTATTGGGGGTTTTAGATATGGATTCAAACCATAGTAGAATTGTATAATGCTTTACATGAGCCTTGTCAAGGCAATTCTTGCAATTTAAGCACACACCATTAGCAAGTATTCCTTTTTATATAATTAGCAAGTGATCCCCGCGCGTTGCGCGGCCAAATGAAACTGATGCAAGACAACACAATTGTGACTTAAGGAAACAATTAATGGAAAAGGATGTAGTTCCAATTATGCATGCATCATCATTTTCAACTTGTAGATCACCCAGAAATGTTATCAAAGATTAACTCATCCGGTGTAACTATCTGGTAATGAAAAGATTTCTAAAAATTTTCTTGTAAACAGCATTGGTCATAAATTTCTTTCCGTTAACACTATTATGGTGCATATATCTTCCATCCTTCCATACTTCTAACCTTGATACTGCAACATAAAGCTGTCCATGTGTGAATAAGGGATGTGACTCGGGGGAATGAGAGTGAGAGCTAGTGACCCAAGTTCCACATTTTATTCATTTCCAATTGTGACTCGAGTTAGTGGCTCGCTGGAAAAGAGTGTGACTTAAGTTGGGTAACTGTGACTCAAGGTGGAGGGCCAATGGAAAAATTGAACCCGTGAGTCGAGTTGAGTAACCATGACTCGAGGTGGAGTCTCGCAGGGTGAACGGTGGCTGAGTGAAAAAAGGGACCCGGGACTCGAGTTGGTGGCTCGGACTCGAGTCAATAAATAAAATGTATTGTGACTAGACTATTAGCATTACCGAATTACTCACTTGCTGGAATGAGGCTATCAGCACTGACTTGCTGGAATGAGGCTATCAGCCTATCAGTGATTGAGTTCCATGAGGGTGATGAACGTTCGGGGGTTGGGTGGAGGTAAGAAGAATGTTTCATTGATCAAAAAATTCAAAGGGAAGAGCTAAACTTCTTCATTCTCCTCGCCTGCGATTCTGATGGAGCCCAAGGTTCAATCATCAAGTAACAACGCGTTTTATCTCAAGAAGTTCGAATTTATAGTTCTTCACACACTTCTCTGATTCGTTTTTTGAGTTGGATATCATTTTTTTCATCAAATATATGTTAGGGTGCGCTTCTTTGCCGATAAAGATTTGCCAAAAGATAAAAAATGGGACTTGTAAGCGTAAGTAACTTGTAGGTTGTTGCTAACTAAATTTTAACTTCATTTTGATTTCAACACCTTTAATATTGATGCCTTCGCTTTTGGTTTTGATTTCTTATTATACCCTGTGGATTTACTCATCCTCACTCTCCCACTTGAAACTTCTGCTTAAATAACTTGACTATCTTTTCCTTGTTTTATTCCTTTTATTAGCTACTGTAGGCCCTTCCAATAATGAAATACTCTATGGTTCTGATTAAAATTATAAATTAAAGAACTGAAGCTAAAATGATGACATGGAGGATCTTTTTGTTTAACATGAGGCGAATAAACCCTTTTCTTGAATAATCTACCAAATTATGGAGTGTAAATTTTTTACCTACGAACAAGATACGTTAAGTATTTTGTTTCACTTGAGAATCACTATGATTCGATCTTGGTAAGTTGGCATGTTAATTTCTGAAGTACTGGAACCTGTAAACATATGTGTTTATGTAACATATAAAGCATCAAAATATTAACGTCTTCCTTGGAAATTAGAATGTAATTCAAAAGCCATTTTCTTAAACGAAATCTTACCTAGACATCAATGTGCATAGGGCTAGTATATGCCCCTGACTCTGACATATTGTTTAGTATTTTGATGTTGTGGCTACCTTTAAGACGAGCTAAGGTTCAAGCTGTGAACTCGGATGCAGAGACGAGGAGAAAAACAAAACTGAGATAAGGAAGAAGAAAATGTATTTACTGAACTGAAAGTCGACTAAAATGAAAATACTCAGTTCTGTACAACTTCCATTAATGCTTCTGTACACAATCAGAGAAGAAATTGACTAAAAGCAGTGGTAGCGTGTTTGTTTTATATATTGCTGTAAGTAGTTAAATAAAGAAAGGTAACTGAATAGGAAACTAAGTTAGTTACTGTAACTAAATATCCAGCTAATTCCCTAAGTGACTCTACCTAACTTTGTTGACTTTCTTTGCTTTGTGGGCTTCGTGGATGACTTCACCTCTGGTTCTGTTACCCCCCCCACAAGCTGGCATATATATGTTAATCATGCCAATTCGTTGAATGAGGCGATGGAAGGGTTGAGGATCAAGGGGCTTTGTAAAAACATCTGCTAGCTGGTTGAAACTTCGAACAGGTAGGAGTCTAATGATGCCAGCTTGCACTTTCTCTCTAATAAAGTGACAATCTAGTTCAAGATGTTTAGTTCGCTCATGAAATGTTGGATTGGAAGCAATATGAAGTGCAGACTGATTATCACAGTAAAGAGGAGTTGGAGATGGATGAGGAATATGCAAATCATTCAAGAGATATAACAGCCACTGTATCTCACAAGCCACACATCTCATTGCCCGGTACTCAGCTTCTGAGGATGAAAGCGAAACAGTGGGCTGCTTCTTGGTGGCCCATGAAACTAAGGACTGTCCAAAGAAGACACAATA
>JANTPZ010012427.1:0-17440 GCA_025593235.1 Vachellia pachyceras | reverse complement strand
AGTGGCCCTCCAAACTTGCACAATTCTTGGCTACCAGAAAACCGAGAATTTAGGCAAGTACCTAGGAGTGCCGATGCTTCATAAGCGAGTTACTAGGGTACCTATCGTTACATTGAGGAAAAAGTCTAGGCAAAGCTAAGAGGATGGAAAACACACTCTCTTTCTCTCGCCGGAAGAATTACACTAGCACAGTCCGCCCTGTCTTCTATTGCGTGCTACCCCATGCAAACTTCGAGGCTTCCCCAAGCTACCTGTAAGAGAATTGAGGCCCTCATAAAGCAATTTATCTGGGGCTCCTCAGAATCTCGTAAAGGGGTTGCTCTAGTTAAATGGAGCGAGATGTGCCAGCCAAAATCTCAGGGCGGTTGTGGTATGAAAGATTTAATGAGCCAGAACTCTGCCTTCTTAATTAAGCTGGGTCACGCCATCCTCACAAATCCAGACCTGTTTTGGGTACAAGTGATCCGCTCTAAATATAAATGGTAGGATTCTAGCTTCCAGCAGCCTCACATTAGCGGTGCATCGCATATGTGGAGAAGTCTTAGTTCTGTTTGGAATGACCTTGCCAATGGGGTTATTTGGCGCATTGGGAATGGGCAAACTGCACGGTTCTGGACAGACCACTGGATCGGGGATCTTGGACCCCTTTCCAATCTCTCCTTCTGTCCAATTGGCGAGCATGAGCTTCAGAAAACAGTAAGTGAGTTTGTGGAGCATGATGGGCAGTGGAAATGGCCTGAGTTTAAGGAGAAACTTCCCCACAACTTTCTCCTAAGCATCAGGAACTCTAAACCTTCCCAGTGTCAGGCTGATAATGACAAATTGATATGGCGATGGGGGAATCAGTTCACGATGAAATCCACTTATGACCTGGTCACTCAAGATCAGTGGGACGATGAAAGTAATGCTTGGAGCCTGGCTTGGAACTGGAAGGGGCCACATAGAGTCAGGGTTTTTCTGTGGTTGGTTCTGAAGAACAAGCTCCTCACAAATAAGGAAAGAAGGCGACAGCACATGACTGATGATGATTCCTGTACAATCTGTGGAAAAGAGCCAGAAGACATCGATCATATTTTGAGACACTGCTTACTTGCGAAGGAGTGCTGGTTTCTCATTGTGAATAATCGATATCTCACACGTTTCAACTCTTCTGACTTTACTGTTTGGATGCATGCGAATCTTAGAACCCTGAATAGTAATCCACGATGGTGTGTTGTCTTTGGGATCCTCTGTTGGCGCCTCTGGTCTGCCAGGAATCTTCAGATCTTCAACAATGATGAGATATCGGCAGTCCGTCTGGTCAATGAAGCGCTTGCTCTCGCCAATCACTCACTCCATGCCTTATCTCCCTATATCCCTTCGCAGCCTACGTGCTGCTTTGTTTATTTGTTCTTTTTATTTCTTTTGTCTCCCTTTGTTAAACCCCGTTTCTCCTGTTATTAATAATATCTTACATTCGAAAAAAAGTATCCAAACCTTAATTCGTTGCATCATGAAGAACTAGTCCATTCCATTAGATCCGAACCCGTTGGTATCTAGATACACTATCACTAAAAATAGTTTGGTCTCAGTTTATTTTGATTATATAAAAGAAGATTAAGCCCAAAATACAGCAAAATTGAAAAGTGGGAGTCAAATCTTAAACAATCATGTATCCGCTAGCACCCTTGAAATGAAGGTTTTAAATATGAAGAGGAGGCATAAACTACAAAATCAAGGTATATGCACCAGCAACCAGGAACACAAATCTACGTAAAGTGTAATCTAAATTTAAATCAAGTCTGCAAATAGGATTAAGATATGCAGCCATACGTGTCTTATTTTAAAGAATGAAAAAAAAGTACCTAAATTAATTAGTTCATAGTTAGTCTTCTCCTCAAGCACAGTACCAAATTTATTGGGAGGAAAAAAAATATATACATATATATATATTATATCCATTGATCCTTTTGCATTTCAATAATTAGATTCTTTTGTATGCCTTCCTGTTATTCTCTTGTTACCATTATCTTTTCCATGATTGGCTCTTCCTCCTCCATTCCAGTTTAGTTTCTTCCATATTTTCACCCGCCACTCAGCTCACCTCACCTAACCACCTTTATCACCTTATGAGTGTAAACTCCTCCACCCAGCAACTATTTTTCATCCCATCATCTTTTGCTCACACGTACACACCTCCACCTCATTAACTACTACTTATTCGGAATTGAATTATGTGCAAATTATTTTATGTGAAGTGAATAGGAAGCCTTCACAGGAACATATCTGCAAAAAAAATTTATCAGATCATTCTTGATTTGGGGGGGGGGGAAGAAAAATGATCCCCTCCCCCATTTGGTATGAAAAATTGGAGGGGATGGGAGCCAAATTTTTGCTCCCCAATCCCTACCCTCATTTATATCCCTCTAAAATGGGGTTTTTTTTGGAGGGATGCAACATATAATGACTAATATGTCTTTAGTACTTTTCGTCCAACTTCTCATATTTCATTTTTTTTCAATCTTCATATTTGCTTCACTGTGAGTGAATAGAAAGAGCAATGTGGATAGAGAATAAATTTTTCTAGTCTTCATTTTTTCAGTATTTTTGAAGAATAAATTTTATTTTATTTGGAATACTTGGAAGCAACAATGTGGGCAAAGAATAATGAAAGAAGTTATTTAAATCCTTTTTTAATTATTTAAGTAAACGATATGAGTGAAGTACCTTAATAATTGTTTTAATTAATTAAATAGAATGAGTGATTATACCCTTCCCCTTCTAAACCAAGTAAAAGATCATTAAAAATCCTTCACCTTTCTTCCCCTCTAATTAAACCAAACAAGGTAACCTTATACCCTTCCATCCATTACCTTTCCCTTCTATCCATCCCCTCCCTTTCCCCTCCATCAAACCAAACATAGTCTAAAAGGTGACGAGGGACGGCGATGTGAGTGAAACTGAAAGAGGACTTTGGTCCGTGATGTGACTATGGGGGTTGGAATAGAGCGATGATGCAATGAAGTAATAAATGGAAGAAAAATCTAGAATAATAATTAAAGATGGTAAATAAAATGATTTTATAACTATAGAAAATGTATAATACATGACAAAGACATGTATTGAACTAGTGATAAGGTTTATTAAGCATAACTTATATATCTAGGGTTCAATCCTTCTCCAACCCTTGTCCCGTGCCTCTTAGGCGACATAAGCCTAACCTGGTTAGCAAAACAGGCTTTGCATACGGAGCCTTGTCTGTGCAAGCTTTTACGGGTCACAGTCACTAGACAAACCGTCAAATGTGGATTTGAAGATTGTTGACGTGTCTGTTGGAGAATAGTTAAGGCGCATATTTTAACAATGAAGTGTTATTAAAAGAGCAAATTAGACAAAAATGTTTTGAGATGTGTCTTCTGTAGTGTTGATTTTGGTCTCAGATCCAACACTTGAATCTCAGTCTTCCCGTATTGATTTAAGTAAAACTTAGCTCTTACCACAGAAGCTTTAGTGATTAACCTTTCTTGAAATATTATCCACATTTTACTTTGAACCCCAATCAACATTTGACTCATTCGAATGAGAAATGAAGAGGAGAAAATAAAACATGATTAGTTATTGCAGGCCCTAAGATGTACCTTTAAATGCCTTTTCTCCTTAACTCATGAGAGAAACATTTAGAATTATAATGTGAAATCAATGTATTGACTCTCTTACACTTTTCCATTCCCTCCTTTTTCCTCCAAAAGACCAACCTGTTTCTTCAACCCTTACTCTCATTTTTATAAGAAACAACTAGGGTTTTCAATCATTTTTTATTTTTATTTTCAGCTTTTATTGATTTTTTAGGCATAAAAACTACTCAATGTGAAATCAATGAACATAAATAAAATCCACATATGCCATCTTGTATGTATAAACTAACGGACGTTTTCACTAACTTAACGGCGTTGTTATTTCTAATATCTTTGTAATTCATAAATGTGTAATTAAGATACCCTCAAAAAATTTTTATCCAATCTGCTCTTTGTTGTTAAATATTGACCTTTACCCAAAGATAAAATAAAGTGAGGCAAGAACATCGGCAAGTCTAAAGACCGAAAGCACTAGCATTTTCTGTTTCCTTCTTGTTCTTATTGGGCTTTTTGTTGGGACAGTTTCTCTTTAACATTCACTTTTTTTTGATACATTCTTTAACATTCACTTGAACGTCTTGAGTATTCCAAGTATAGATATGAATTAAGCCTGGCCCAAGAGAAAGACATCATATATCAAAGTAGGTCCACAAACAAAAGATACAAACAAAAAGTAGCCCATAAATACTCAGTATATTAATTATAAAAGGGTTAAAGCATAAATTTTTCTTGGAATTTTTAGTAAAAAAAAATGTTGCGAGGAAGTTTTAAAATAAAACTAAGCGAAAAAAGAAGTTTTAAAATGCTTCCCTTTACCGTTAAAAAAACTAACGTTGATCGTTAATTTTTTTAACAGTAAAGGAAAATATTGCTTAAATTTAAAATTTTCAGTATAACATTACTCTTCAAAAATCTTTAGAGGAAATATTGCTACTGAGTGAAAACTTTTGAGACAAATTTATTTATACCTTAGTCCATTACAAAATAACACACTATTTAATTTTAGAGTTAAGATGCAAAAATACTCATAGGCTTTAACCATCTACTTTTTAGGCGTGCTAGAATACTCATGACTGTTAACTATAACCAAACATTGTTATTTTTTGTGATGGGGCTCATGCTATTTTTGCATATGAATGTGTAACACTGTTAGCCAATATTTAATTGCTTTGGCTTTGCTTTTATTTTATTTTAAATGTTTATGAGTATTTTTGCACTTTCAAAAAATATATGGTACTAGGTGCTCTTTTAATAAAAGCTGATAGATGTTTTTGCACATTATTCCGTTACTTTATTGTTAGCCAAACCAAGATGTCAAGCGCGTTTTTTAATTTAAGAATAAAATAAAAAAGTGAACGTATGCTTGGTTATTTATGATGAAAAGAACTAAAGAATTAGGGGGTAAGCAAGAGATTCAGATGCTGGCTTGGTCGAACTGATAGTAATGTTGGTGGCTGTGGCTTTTTTTTTTTTTTTTTTTTTTAAAGATAAGCTGGGGTAGTGATCACTCTCTGGAAGCTTCCTACCCCTCGTTGGAAAAGAGCATTCAAGAAGTACATTGTTGTAAAAACAAGTCTCATATTGCTTAGGAGAATAAGAGTTAAATCCATATATATATATATATATATATCAAGCTGTTTTATAGGCTAGTAACATGGGCTAAAAGGAATGGTGAGTTTTCATTCACAACAAACGGACCACTAGTGAGAAATTTGACTATTTACCCCTTGGAAGGATCCGTTTAATTTTAAAGAGTGTTTCTTTATCTTTGCTAGTTGCATCGAAATAACTTTTAAGAAAGTATTCTTCTGAGACTCGGACCATTCGTTCTATCGCTCATTTTGAAATCAACATATAGTCATACCATGACATGGGGGTTGAATGCATTCAAATATTAGATTATTAAATTAATTATTAATTTATTAAATGAGATCCAAATGTCATCTATGTTTGCCTCCAGTGACAGATTATTGGGGGAGTGAGATTACTCCTCTTTTTAGCATATTTACCGGCTAAAAATCACTTGTTAATATATATATATATATGTGCGCGCGCGTAGTTGGGCATCCACAATTTCAAATAATGTAGGATTCTTCCTGTGGATCACTCACACACATTATTTACATTAACACATAATACTCGTAGCCTTAAATGTAATTTTCTGTTAATCAAACGATAATTAAGACAAAAGAGACGAATATGACGAAAATATTACGTCCATATTAATTACGTGCAATTAATTGTAATAAGCAATCTAACAAACACATTTTAGAATGTTGGCCAATTAACTATAAATTATGTTTCATATACCTGATTATATGTTTATTTTCTTGGAAGAAACGGGTAACCAGAAGAACACACCGTGTCGGTGCATTTAAATTTAAAAAATACCACCGGTATAAGTAATGAATGAATGAAGTGTGATATTCGTAAAAGGGAACACGAATCATAGGTTAGAGAGGACCAAGTGTTGAATGGTATAAGGAAATAGGTACGTATACCTTAAACAACACTCTCCCTTATTACGTATGTATGCATGCATGCCTACGCAACCCCGAGAAAAATTTGCTGGGGTTACCTTCTTTATGGGCACCACAGCCCTTTTCATCTCCAAACTTCTCTGGCCCTTCCCACAACACACAAAAGCTTACGTCATCACTGAATGAGTGCGTGCATGTGCGTGTGTGTGGAAGTAATAAAATGATATATATATATATATATAGAGAGAGAGAGAGAGAATTTAAAAAGGAGTTTGGGATGTGGGCGGGAAGAAAGTTTGGGGCAATTAATGAAGAGAAGAACGAATGGATATATATGGAGGTACAGATGGATAGGTAGTAGATGCAAAATGTGAGCTTTTGTTAGGTCCCAAGAGGCAAAGGGCACATCCAACAATTAAGGATTCAAAACCTTTTGGAGATACTGTTTGATGGACAACGCTGTCGTCGTCCTCTCTCTTTTTCTGCCCATCATTAATACAGATATGTATTATTGCTTGCCCTTTAATCAATATATATATATGTATATACACACTCTCATTCATTATTATTCTTGCCTCCCTCCTTGCTTCCATATACGTGCATATATACTTACACCCCCTAGGCTATGTTCATTGCATGTTTTTTTTCGGCAAAAAAAAAAAAAATGTTCATTGCATGTTTTAATACAATCACAGCGTAGGAACATCTCCAAAACACAGACACGTCATGTGCATATATGGATGGCTGCATGCTTGCGACAGCCCATCGTACCCGTACGTGTTTTGGCATGCCTTTCTAGGCGACACGTATGTCGTAATAAACACCCTTCTCTCTGTTTTTTTTAACTCTCCAACTTCTAATTCAATACTTTATTATTATCGGCGTCACTGTTATCATGATTGAGTCCTTCATTAATATTCTGTCGTAAAAAGGTTCTCGTATGCATCATTGATTGAAAAAAAAGGTTTAATTTTACAGCTACTCGAGTCTCTGCTAAATCCATTTTTTTAAATAAAAATCAATATGTTGCTTATTATAATAGCGGTTAATCTATATATAGAACCCAAAACAGCAGCCGTTGTACATAATCGCGGTATCTTGATGAGTGCTTTGGTCCTTCAACAAAAAAATTAAGTCAATACGGTCACAAATTAGAATCTATATGTATATATTTGGTTGCACACATAGATTAATAAACATGCAAATTTATAAAAAAAATGAAACGAAGTGCATGCATCCTTAATTTTGTAAGATGTCTTTCAGTGAATGGAAGTTATTATTTATTTTGAACGGCCAAGAAAAACACGCACCGCCAATTAATATATGGATGAGTATATTGCCTTACGTACGTGGAGTTAATGAGCATGCTTGTGATTATTTTGGAAATATACATTTATACAGACGGAGATAATATTCATTTTACAAATTTACTTCGTAGATCGTAAATCATATTAGAAAATTAGTTTTTATTGCTAATATAAATAGGCACAATGTTAATTATGTATTTATACAGGAGTGTGTAGTAATAGTTGGTTTGAATTAATGTGTTGTGGACATTTGACTAGAAAATACACACATCCCCACGCGAGGAAGAGCCGGGACAATATGACATGCACGATGGAGAACATAAGTAATGGTAAAAGATGGATCAAAACTATTTTCATTCTTTTTTTTTGGGAAAAAGCGAAGAAATAATTGACTTGTTTGGAACAACATTTTCAAAAGTCAAATGTACGTTCAACAGTGTTTTTCCTCTAAACGAGATAATATCCTCAATATATTTACCTCGACTTGTATAAAAGTACTTATCTACCGCGTTCTGCCCAATATTGATAAATTCATTTGTTGGGGGTTCGGCATGAGAGGGTAATGTTGCATGTGCTAAGGAGCAAGTGATGGTCTCGGACGCTTTGATGGATAAAATGAAAGGCATCGAATATTAGTCTATTTGTATTATTAGTGCGACTTGCGAATATAAACACATACAAATAAATAACTCCCTTTCACCTGTCCATGTATTGCCAATGAAAGACAAAATCACCCCCCCACACACACACACATATTTAAATCCATATTGATTATAGAACTTGTTAACAATTTTATATAGATTTTCGTTAAAATTAGTTTAGTATATCACAAATCTTAAAATTGCCATTAACAAAATGTATTAATTAGAGGATGTTGTGTTTACTTTGGTAAGTTAAAAACGACAAAATAGAAACTAAATAAGGATGGGCATGTATGTATGTATGTGAAATAAACAGGTGATGGATGATGATAGGAGGAGTGGGATGGATCGTTGAGCATCGTTCGTTGGTGGAAGATAGTGAGGCATTGAATCGAGCTATTGCATCATTTGTGGATTTTGATTGATAATGAATTCAAAATTGCCTTGTGACAGTTACAGCCCCATGTGCCTCACTCATTCCAGATTTTGACAACATAACATATATATATATATATATATATGAAGAGTGTGTCATGTCATCACTTTCACTGTAATTGTTTTGAAAAAAATATATATATTCATATGTAAGGCATGTTAATTAATTCTATTATATTAAGGAAGTTGTTACTTCCATTAATAAGAATTTTTTTCCCAAAACACGTTAGTCATCTGCCTCAATTCCTTTTCCACTTGATTATTGTTAATAAAATATCAATAGAAGTAATATGATGGTATAGGAACCTGAAGAATTCTCTCTGTAACTTTGTAATGCTCTCAAGATTTCTTTTGCCTTATGTGTCCTCTTACAACACAACTAGCCTCCTATTTATATTATGAGAGGGTCAGATAATGAAATAAAACCTCTTAATGAGAGGTTACAGGAGTTACAAGTAGTTATTGAACATTATTGGCCAAAATGAAACTGATCCATTATTCCTATTAACACTGTCATCGTCATTCGTCCATCTGTGCTCCGTTTTGTTGCTGTCATCACGGCTCTTCCGTTTCATATGAGAAAATTGATATATATATATATATATGTCTTACATTAAAGATGAAGATCGACTTTTCTGTTAGATAAATTGATATATATCTCATACTTGGTTATAGATAAATTTTATTTTATATACACCTATTTTTTTAAATTTCTATTATCATATTATGTATATTTTGCATCTTTAACCAGCTCCCATGCATAGATTCAACAATTAGTCAATGTCCTAATACACTCCAATCATTTCAAATATATCCTTTATCAATCCAATTCAAAATCAAAGTGGATTAATTAGAAACGGAATATTCACTCAAAACCCTAAGATAACGAACTTACATGTCCTTTTATTTCTATACTCTTTTTAAGCTCATTTAATTTATATCCTATGCCAAACTTTTTATATCAAGTCAAATTTATCCACACTAATTAACATCCAAATAAAAATAAATACGTAAAGTATGAAGTATTGTAGGCAAGCTTAGGTGTGAAATTGAAACTGTAAAAATGGGTTTTATTTCAAATGCGTATCTCCTTTAATTTGTGGTGTCTCGCACTTTTAAGTTAAGACACACTCTTGCTAGAGCCAGTTGGACGGTCTCGAGCACTTGCGTCCAATCTCTTATCTGTATTTAACAATTATAGTTTCTTTGTGAACAGGGCTATAATGGCCAAACATATTCTACAGCTATGCCTGTTCCACATGGACCAATTAATAGTTATTTTTTTTCTTAGCTTTGTTTGACCTAAACCCTAAACCCTATTATTCAATCTATCTTTCTATTCAATTAAACTTTATAAATAATTAATGTAGTATTCACTTTTGCCAAGAGTATATTTGAAAATCTTTACAAATTATTTACATATTTAATGTGATAACTACTTCTTAACAAATACTATCTTCCATCGTAAATTTATAAATATAAGGAATCAATTCATTTACTCTTTGAATTTAAATGTAAATTATCAATCTGTTCTGTCTTTGCTTACCGGTAATTTGGGATTGTTTTTATATTATATATCTTCTTTATTCCTTAGTAATTTTTCCCAATTGTTTTAATCTACCTAAGGTGATATCTATTTTGAAATGGGAGGAGTATTTGATTTATGCACCCGAGGTCAAGATTCTTTAACCAACAAAAGCCTATAATGCACATATTATTGTTTCATTAAATTCAGTGCTTTACCTATTCTAGTATTCTTTAATTTGTCTTCCTAGGTGATTGTCATGCAAATTATATAATTCTTTTATTCATGGCAATCACATCATCTTCCGTTTTTCATGACATCTAATATTATTCTTAGCTAAAAAGATGATTTTTTTGTTAATTACAAGCATATTTTTATTTGAGGCAACCCAGTTCGAAATATCATTAGATTTAAATGTAAGCATTTCTTTTAGTTGTGATTCGATCTTTGCTTTGTCATGTTGTTATTAATTAGCTCATTTCGTTAAACTCAATCTCATTGGTAAAACGATGAAAATGTAGCAAACATTAATTCCAGGATTGTTTCACCAAAATTAATGAGGAAAGCATATTTGAGACGATCATCATTAGACATTATTCGTGATAAGAGAATTGATCCCGACATGAATTCAGGCTAGAAAAATAAAACTGCATGTGTCCTTTATATATACTTAATGTTTAAATTCATGAACCATACCACACCTTAATTTTGTGTTTAATTATGAGTATTGGATTCTCTTCTAGCTGGGTAGTGATGAATGCAAAAACATATAGGAAATGGGGAATGAATCGGCCATTATAGAAGGATAAGGAAGCTCTTTATTGTTGGAAAAGGGCCATATGCATAATGATGTGCTATCTCTCAAACCTTTAAAGGAAAATTGATCATCAATAGACTGAGCAAAATGGACATTTCTCTCATCAACACACACACACAGAGAAACTAAAAAGAAAGGTCATCACCGATTCTGCAGAATGAGAGAACAAGGAAAACCCACAATTAAAAGACCCAGAAGGCTACATATACAAATATAAACTCGATCATATTCATAATCTAATTAACACACACAGAAATATAACGCTTGATGTGATGGAAAAAAAGCAAATTAAAGGCTTCATTTTTTATATGATTGTGTATAATATACATTCATCTTACTTTGTATAGGATATGGGATGGGCCCTCCAAGCACCCAGCTTGTTTCCCACACACCTTGACCTTAATTCCCTCAATAATTGAGTCTCTCATAGATTGGCAGCATTGTTCATGTATGTATCAACCTGTTCTTTCCACCATCTTCCAATCAAACTCCCACAAATGTCATCACTTTTTGCTCTCATCTTTTTGCCTCATCATCAACAATAACACCCATCTACATATATATATATATATATAGAGACACAAACACATTATTATTTCAAACACTTCACTGGCTACACTACAAAATATCAAGAGTTGACTTAATTGGGATATATATGGGAGGTCCTCCTTATAACGATATTAGTGTAGTTGAGATTAATATTGCCATGTGACACCTATCTGGCTCTGTTTCATCTTGTTCTAGACGCTGCACACCTCTCTCGCCAATATGTTCTCTGCTCATTGGACCCCTCTTTTTATATATATTAACATGTGCTAGCTACTTAGCTTCTGCTCCCACAAGGACTAATTGCTTTACTCTCTCTTATATTCTTAGTTCTTACTTTATGGAATATTCTACTTTCCCTACTAGAAAAATACATTTTAGCAACGGAAAATCTATCGCTAGATGGTTATTTTCCGTCGCTAAAATGAGGGTTGCTTATATTTTCCGTTACTAAATAGAAATTTTCTGATGGAAAATAGCTATTTAGCGATAGATTTTTCCGTCGCAACATAGCATTTTTCTGGTAGTGTTTTTAAATTTCACAATGTTTTAAATCTCTCCCCTTTCCCTTTAAAGCCAATGTGTACTACAAATATGTAATAACTTTTATCAAGAGTAATTGGTTGTTGCAGACTGATGAGATTAGGGTGCATTATATATTGATATATCTGTTAGGGGATAAACAACCATGTATATATATTTAAGAAGAAAATTTTAATTTGATGAATGAAACTTCACCTTTTGATTCTTATAATTCTGAAGAGCACTTGCCACTTGCATGTGTACTGGAGATATATCATGCAAACGATGTTTTTCTAAAATACAAAAAAATTTGTATTAAGTATTGAATTTGCATGTGTACTGGAGATATATCATGGAGGGATATATGGATAATTAAAGGGAAAATGATAAAAGAAATATCCTGAAAATTGCAAAATCATAAATCAGTTTTTTACCATTCTTAATAAGATATTAATAAATACTGATAAGCAATTCACAATTTATTTTATAATAAATACATAATTTGGGATTTTTCATTTTTTAAAATCTTTTTTATTATTTTCCCTATTTTAAATGGGTTTTGGACAGTAATCATTAAAGTGGTTGTACGTTTTTCTTTTTCTAATAATGTTGGTTTCTTTTCAAGTTGACAAGGCGCATTTATTTATTTAAATTTAAATTTGAACTTAACATAATCCGAATTTTCGCAATTAAAACCAGCAGAATGAAATGATTTATTTAATTCTGCGAAAAATCTAATAAACTAAAGCCCACAAAGCATTCAATTCAAATCTCTAATATATAATTAATTAATTTTCAGATGAATTTATTTAGACACAATGAATACGCGTGTCCATATATAAATTTAACTATCTCATCACCCAATCTTAAAACCATATATTTATAATATCTCACAAAGGGCTGAAGGAGACAACCTCTTTTGGGGTTTGTTCTGTTTGACGTATTGTTTCCTATTATAGGCCATACCATGCCAAAAAAATAAAAAGACACAGTGAATTGTGTATTCACTTTTTTATTTGCTTTTGATTAAAAAGGAGATGATAGATACAGCTGCTCAAAGCTGTGAAGTAAGATATTGTTGTATGTTTACATACATGTCATGAAGAAGATAAACCCAGATAGTGAGAGGATTATAGTTTTCTTAGTGAAAGAATAAGCAGAAACCAGCTGAGCTCCATTGCTAATAGCTACGTGCATCAAAATAAATTAAAAAGGTACTTGCTGGTCTCCAAATTAAATCCTCTCACTTTAATCTGACCCCAAATCAAGAAAATTAATGGGAAACATGGAGGAACAGATTCCGGGGACACGTCTCATATCTGCAAGCATCCCTCTGATTCATCATCTCCTCCACTATACACTACACTGTATACATGATTAGTCTCAGGCCTGCTTCTGCAAATCCTGTGAGTGTACGAAGGTTCCGTGGAAGCCATATGGAACTCTGGAAGGAAGCTTAATGGAAGCTTCTAACTTCAAATTCATGGCATTCACAATTCGCAGTTCTGACCTCCACTCCTTCTCATCATGCACAAATGTCAGGATATAGCCATCGTCTTCTCTTTCTGTATTTTGGTCTCTGGGAAGAAACAGAGGCTCCCCTCCGAATCTTTCGTCGCCATAGATGTACTTCTTGATCTCTCCGGTTAACAGGTCCACTTTGGCAAAGCCTGAAACTTTAGGCCATGGTTCTGCGAGTGCCAAATAAGCATACCTCGTCTTCCTCCCGAGCTTGTTCTTATTCACCATTCCGGCTTCTAAATTCACCTGCTCTGTTTCCGAAATAATGGGCCGGTGCGTCGACTTGCCGGTCTTCAAGTTCAATCGAATTTCGCTGAGAACACTCTTCAAGCTCTCGTCGCATTCATTGAAAATGGAGTCTGCCGGTGTCATGCATGACCCAATCACCACGACCTCATCACTCTCTTGCTCTTCCCACGCATTCCACAGATGAAAACAGAAGCAATCAGGAGCTTCAACCCACCTAATCCCTGATGCATCGCTCGCATTCTTGTCCAAAATCCCGAACCGGGACATCTTTTTCTTGTCATATATCACCGGAGAGCCTCCCCGCATCATCTCCGAAAGCTTGAACACCACCTGCTGGTCTTGGATTACCACGAACCTCTCTGTTATGGCGAAGTCATGCATCATAGTGGGCTCAGAGAGATTGATAGGAACGTCGGGGGATTTTTCACCATCTGGGGAGACGCGAAAGTACTTCAAGTATGGTTTCTTGACAACATCATAGCTCAGAGCGAAGAGATCTCCGGTGACAGGGTCCACTTTTGGGTGCGCAATCATTGTCGATTTTAACTGCCCATCGAAATCGTAACGACCAACGGTCTTGAGGTCTCCATTGGGGGTGACCCGAACATGGTAAGGCAAATCATCCTCAGACATAGCCAGAAGATGATTGTTGAAATACACCAAGCCCGCGTTCGCCACACCCATTCCGTGGCTTCCATCGACTAGGCCGAAGAGCCCACGGGCATAGAAAAGAAGGAGACGAGCGATGCCGGAGTGACCATGAAGCTCACCGATTGCCTTGGGGAAAACCGGGCGACCCAAAGTTTTTTCCTGAACTAGACGGTGCGTTTCGGTGAACCTGCAGGCATAGCTGGCAGAGCCGTCCTTAAATTGAACGGCGTGGACCATGCCGTCGCCGTCGAAAAAGTGATGTCCAGCGACAGGCTCGTGAAGTGGATTGGCTCCATTACGAAGGTAAACACCACGAATGGAAGAGGGGATAGTCCCAGAGACGGGGAGGGAGTGATGGACGGGGTTCTCCGGCACGGGAGCGAAGTTGCCGGCGATTTGGATGGTGGGGTCGGCAGTTTTGGGGAGTGGGTGATGGCGCTCGTGGGAAAGCAAAGCGGATTCGACAGCGTCGAGGGCGAGAGACGCAGCCTTCTGGAGAAGGTTCCATTTTTGAGGGAGCGGAGGGAGAGGGTGTTGATGGCAGTGGTCGGGGAATTGGAGAGCTTGGAGGGAGCAAGTGGTGGGGTTAAACTTGAGAGAGGAGGAGGAACGGGGAGAAGGTGAGTGTTCAGGGAGCTCAGGGTTAACAGTCCAAGAAGGAGAGGAAGCAGAGAGAGAAGCAGGCATGGCGAGCGATGGAGCAAGAAGGAGTTGCAAGGAGAGAGAGGGGAATGAGGGAGCGGGAAGGGAAGGGAGGGGAGAGGTATAAATAAGGGACGGAGGAAGAAGGCCCCATGTGGGAGGAGACCACGTGTAAGTTTACTCAAATGGTAGAATTCCTAATTGGCCTACATAAAATAGCATAGGAGAGAGAGTAAAAGGGGTTTCGGTTAGCAACAGGTTTACAGTCATAACTCCCTAAACTTGGAATCTTGTCGACTGTCCTTTTCCTGCCTTTTCTTGCCGCCTTTTATTTAACTGGAGCTCACAGTGGTAGCTTTCAAACTTATCTGGATTTCATTCATAGCAGCTTTTAAAGCTAGAAAAGTTCAACAGACAGACCATTCCAGGTTCAATTATCAGAACGACATTCCCATAGGCCCCGTTTGATTGGCTGAAAATCATGGGATGAAAATAGAAAATATACATTTTCATTGACAACGGATATTTGGTTGATAGAAGAGGTGGGAACTAATTTTATGATGGAAATTGTTTCCCTTTAAATGTGAGAAGATCGATTCCCACCATATTTGTAGGAACCGATTTTTAGTTATAAGTGGAAAAATCTAAATGATGCATTTGCTCATATCTTGCTCCTTGCTCCTTTTGTTTTGGCTGCCAAATGTTTCAATAGTGAAAAATTACCATATATCTGCAGATTTTTTCTGCGGAAAAAATTCGCAGGTACATTTCCTGCGGATTTTAAAATCTGCAGGTAATTATCTGCGGAAAAAATTCGCAGGTATTTTTCCTGCGGATTCAAATTTCACAGGTATTTTTTCTGCGGATTTAACTTAATTTTTTAAAAAATTTTAAAAAAAATTACCTGCGGGTTTTAAATCCGCAAGTAAATTTTGAAAAATTAATTTTTTTAAAAAAATTTAAAAAAAAATTTACCTACGGATTAAAATCCGCAGAAAAAATTAATTTTTTTAAAAAAATTTTTAGGAAAAAATAATTTTTTAAAAAGAATTTGAAAAAAATTACCTGCAAATTTTAAATCCGCAGGAAAAATTACCTGCGGATTTTAAAATCCGCAGGTATATTTTTAATATTTTTTAAAAAATTTAAATATTACTAGGTATTTTTTTTTCATCTTTTTAAAAATTTTAAAGCCATTTATAATATTTCATGCGGAATTAGATTCCGCAGGAAACGTTTCCTGCGGAATCAAGAAACTGCAGGAAAAGTATTTTTTTAACCGGCTTTCTCTTGGTCCCTTTGTAACGCACAGATCCCACTTTCACACCAACACCCACACCCACTCTCATGAATTCTCGTCGGCTTTCTCTCGTGGGTTCTCGTCGGCTTGCTCTCGTGGGTTCTCCTCGGCTTGCGTCTTCGAGGTCGTGATTCCGTCTTTTGATTCGTTTTTTTTCTCGGTATTTGTTGGAAGCTTTTGATTGTAGAGTTCTCCAAAGTTGCGGTCCTCACAGCTTTTTGTGAAGCTGATTTTCATTCCAATCAGGGTTAGGATTTCAGTTGGGTTCATTTTTGCCGGGGACTTTGGTGGGACAACTATTCTCCGTCAGCCATGGCCACCAACTTGCGGATGAGCCCTCTGTTGGAGCAGATCCATGGTGAAATTCGCGACCACTTCCAAGCCCTTGCGTATGTATTTCAATATGTGCACTCTTCCTTCTTGTATTTGATCGTATAGACCGCTTAAATTTACCTCGGTGGCTTTGTATGGACTGTATGAGTAATTTTTCCTTAAAAATTTTGAAATTGTTAATTTTTTTACCAAAAAAGAAAGAGCGGAGCTTTCTCACCTTCTGATTTCTAGACTTCTTAGCAAAACCACCGAAGCTCTCTGGTTCTCGAAACAGTGGGTTTGATGAAGCATTGACCCTGCGGTCTTTAAAGGCTTTCAGGAATCGCGTTTTGATTATTTTTAAGGTATTAAAGTAGTCAGTTGTTTTTTCTTTCCTGGTTCCTATCACCTCTTTTTCTGAGTCTTTCCAGCTTTGATGTCTGAAGAATTCAGCTCTATAACTCGTGATACTTGTACTGGAATTCGATTGACTGGTAATGTTTGTCTATAATTATTTGATTATGGCATCAATTTTTCCCCAAGACCGAACGTTGTGTTATCTTTCGAATTCTGAACATTCTTAAATAAAAATATAAAACCACGAATCAATCTCCTTGATTGCCACTGGTTCAATTTGTTGTTATTCCTTCCTTTAACTTTTGGAAGTCTTTTTTATGAAGAAATGAAATTTAACATTTGTTGCACTTTCTGCTTCTGAAAGTTTTATGTTGGCTTCTTCGCCTGTTTACAAAAGACAATAGTTCCTGATATGATCTTTGGGAGCTGCTGGTGGTCTAGTTTAGGAGCTTAGGGTTTCCCCACCTTTTTCTCCTTGCTTGGTTGATCTAGTTTAAATATTATTGGTTTTTTTTTTTTTT
>JANTPZ010012425.1:0-12457 GCA_025593235.1 Vachellia pachyceras | reverse complement strand
ATGGTATGAAAACCATATTTGATCAAATGGTCTGGAGTTTGATCTTTGCCTTCATTCCTCTTAATTTAAAATTGTTTCCCCATGAGTTTAGAAGGCTTATGCTTTACCTTTCATGTGAGGGGCATGTTATAAATTATGGTAAAATTATTAGTCTTTATCTAAGCATCTAAGATTCTGAGCTGATTCAGCAATTGACAATGATAAATTTGTTTCTCAATCAAATACTTTGTGCGGATGTACTGCACTATTATGGTTATGATTGGAACTGAGGACCTAAAGATATATACATAGGATTTGGGATGTGTGTTACCAATTTCAAAAACCTCCCGCCACAAATTTTCTTTCAGTGGTTGGGAGAAAGCAAAAGAAAGCTCTGCTTGAAGCTTTGGAAAAGGTTAAGGCTGGTAAGAGTGTGGCTAAGAATTATTAGCTATGATTGTAATGGACTATCTTAAGTTAGCTTTTTTACCCCTTCTTAATTATCTTTTCGTGTTTTTGAGCTTTCTACGGAAGATTGCAACATGTGTGACCTTTATATAATTTTTTTTGCAGAGCTGATGATTTTAGGTTTCATTTCGTTGCTCTTGAATTTTGGGCAGAGCTACATTGTCAGAATATGTATTTCTCTAAAGATTGTTGACAAAATGTTGCCATGTGCATATGATGGTACAAATGATTCGTCCCGTAGAAAACTTCTGTCTCATGAACGTAGATATTTAGCATATGATACTAACTCTTCCAAGTGCAAGGAGGTAACTTTATTCCCACACCCTGCTTTTTTCAGATGCAAATGAGTTGTTTAATTGACGTAGGCAAAACCATGAATTTCAAAAAAGGCCTTCACTCAACTTCATAAAAAGAAAGAGGGATTTCTATTTTTGCACAAATGAAAATCTATATAGAAATACTCCCTTGGATCCTAACTGACTTTTTTAAAGAGATCAAATAAGCTAAATATATTACTTTTATGGTAGCTAAATACATTACTTTAAAAGAACTAAGTTATCCTCAATGTGTGATGCATGCTTAAGTGGAATTTTACATATTTATTGGTAAATTTAAAAACTTACCACCATCTGGTGACATTGCTGAAATAAATGATCAGTTTTTGCCTTGCAAAGAAATACAAACTGGTATAGAGTAATATGTACTGTTCATCAGTGAAGATCTTTAGACATTGTTAAAGATGAATTTCCTTGGCAATCGTATCGTCAGATTAACACTCTATTTTGGCCAGGAAAAAATTTTGTATATAGTTAAAGCCTATCAAGTTTTTTTTTAACTTTCTTGAGCTAGAACACGAGGCTTCATGGTATGCAAACACCTTTTCCTTCATGAGTTTTTCTTGGCATATAAGCTATGGTGTTCTACCTAACCTGTTTAAAGTTCTGACTTTGTCTCAATAAAATAGCCATATATGAAATTTAAATGCCCGTAAGTTCTTAAGAGTACTTAAGAGTAATTTAACAACATTATAGGAAAATAATAGATTTTACAGAATTTTAAAGGTGATTCCCTTTCTGAAGGCTACTATGCAAATGAGAAGTTTATCCTGTTATTATAGATCATGTCCTCTCTTTTTCCCATGTTGGCCCGTTGGTTTTCATATTTTGTTAGCACAATATGAATCTTTCTTTTTCAAAGCCTGACTTTTGATCCACAATTTCATCTTCCTTGATGCTCTTCTAATTGCTATTGATGATAGGGATGCGAGCCACTTATATTTGCCAATGGATTGCACGAGTTACACATCCTTATATTCTTCTTAGCAGTCTTTCATGTGTTATACAGTTGTGTCACAATGTTACTCGGGAGATAACAGGTGTGCTTTTCATCAATTCTGGTATATATGCCTCATTCATTTTGCCATACCTGTAAATATCGTGGAAACTGAGTTCATGAGATAGAAGTTTTCTCATGTCGGCCCATTGGTTTTTCATATTTTGTTAGCACAATATGAATCTCTCTTTTTCAAAGCCTGACTTTATGATCCACAATTTCATCTTCCTTGATGCTCTTCTAATTGCTATTGATGATAGGGATACGAGCCACTTATATCTGCCAATGGATTGCACCAGTTACACATCCTTATATTCTTCTTAGCAGTCTTTTTTATTACTCCATTAAATGTTAATTTTGTTGTGTTGATACATTGTATTGACAGTAAATTAGGATGTGATATCTTTTTAAAATATTATGAAGTGAAATCTTCTCGCGCATCGCGCGGGGTGGTACACTCTAGTGACAGTAACAGTAACCGCTGTTGAACGTAAAAAACGCTGCAAATTACAGCGACATAAACCGCTGCTAACTCGAAACCGTTGCAAATTACAGTAACCTTAACCACTGCTGAATGTAAAAAACGTTGCAAATTACAGCTACATAAACCGCTGCTAACTCGAAACCATTGCAAATTACCATATCATAAACCGCTGCAAATTCAAGCGGAAGAGTCTATAGATACCCTTCCCTCCCTGCCTTCTTTGCATGTTTTTAAATTGTTGGCTTCTTCTCCTCCTTTCAATGGTTGTGCGGTGTTGGTAACTTTTCTGCTTAGTATTTTTTTATTTTATTTAGTTAATTGGTTTTGAAATATTTCATCTTTTATTTTTATGCTGTTTTTTTTGTTTTATGTCTTTTTATATTGTTTTGATATTCTAGTGTTTTTAAATTAATTTTGTTTATTCATCCCTCTTTGATTTAATTTTTAATTTTTTAATCGTTTTTTCTTTTTTTTCTTTTTATTTTTTTAGGAGTTTTGTTATCTGATATAGTTGATATATTTTTTATTATTCAGTTAATTTTTTATTTGTTTCAGTATAATTTAAGATAATAATATTATTAATTTTTTTAAAAAATTTTATAACATTTAGTAGCGGTTCTAGAACCGCCACAAATATAAGTGATTTTTAATGCTTGCTTTTTTATTTTTTTTGCTAAAATTACATTTAGCAGCAGTTTCTGACCGCTACAAAAACAGTGGCCGGAAAATGGAGGGAAAATTTGGAGGGAATTATTTCAACGTTTAAAATAAGGACGGGAAATTTAGCAGCGGTTTCAGACCGCTACAAAAAACGGGCCCAAAAAGGCGGGAATATTTAGTAGCCGTTATGAAACCGCTGCTAATAATGGATGGAAAATTTCAAATTACAATTTTTTGGCTAAATTAGCAGCGTTTATTTGACACTACAAATTATTCGTTGCAAAAGTTAGTAGCGGTTATTTCCGCGTGAACAGCAGTTCTAATTAACCGCTACTAATTTGCTTGCTACAGTGAATTTAGCGGCGGTTTGCCTAACCGCTACAATATATATTTGTAGCGGTTATAATCGCTACAAATGCATAAAAAAACCGCTACTACTGCATCCTTTTTGTAGTGAATAAAATATGAGTTTTTAGTATAGATTTTACTGGGAAAAGTATATTGCCCTATAATTTTAATCCTTCATTTCCTCAAATTTTGATTTGATACAGCTCAACCATATAATTTTGACTCAGTTGAAAGTTGATCCTTGTATTACAACTCATTATAACTCGTTCTTTATACTTTTAACCATTTAAAACTTTAGTCTCAAAGTTTCATGAAATATATAGTCATGTTTTCTATAATGCAGGGTCTAACGTTTTTAATAGTTAAACAATGGAGATTAAGTGAAACTGAGTCAAAGTTATTATGTTTGTGATTGAATTATAACTGATTATAAATTATAAAGATTGAATTGTACTAATTGAGTAAAAAGTTCAAAATTTAGGGTTTGAGTTAGAATCAGATAGAAAGTATAACCACAAAAAGATTAATTCTTCTCCATGTATTTGTAAAAGTTTGAACTTACTACCATCTCACTTGAATGGCATTCAGTTGCTTTCACTATATCTATGTTGTATTAATAACATAATATTATATGGTTCTTTTTTAATGTTTTTAACATGGAGAAATTGAACTCATGCAAAACAATTAATATATATTTTATATTTAAAACCATAGGTAAAATGAGGGAAATGATATATACATGTCTATTATATATTACATCCGGTTCTTAATATAAAAGTCATTTAACCTTTTTGAGAGATTAAGGAAGTGAATTAAGTAATTAACTAACATATTTATCATTTTCCTCCAAACTAATCTACTTCACTTATAAACTAATAAATAATCTCCAATTCACATCAATATTTTAGAATATATAATTAAGAGATTTAATGTTGATTGATCTCCACTTCAATTTTTTTAATCTCACTAAAAAAATTACCTAACCTTTTCATTAGTTACAAGATGATTCAAAAAAATAATATCGATATACCAGTAAAATGTTAATGTTAATATAATAATTTTTAGTTACTCAATTTTACATGAATTTTGATTTTAATCTCTCAAGTTTTAAATATATGGGGTCAATTATCATCATTAAGTGTAGAGACCAAAACAAAAAATTGTCAAAAGTATAGTGATCAAAACAAAAATCTTTTTATTCCTATACTTTTGACTAATTTTGATTTTAATATATATATTTTTAATGGATTTTCGTTTTGATCCATTCAGTACTTATACATATTTTGGTTTTAGTTTATAAATATTGAAATACTTATGAAACTTTAACAACAAAAATGATGAGTTTAAAATTTGAAGGATCAAAATTAAACAAACTTAGGATAAAAATGATTTTAACCACAAATTTTAGGAAAGACGACGGGGTTTACTAGCAATGACATTAAACTGTTCAAAGAGGAAATTAATTTGTCCACTGCCTACTATATATAATTATTTTGGATTCGAACAAGAGACAAAATAGTTTTTTTCCCATAATTTTTTGAGCAAGTTAAGAGTACTAAATATATTAAACTTATTATTCATCTAACTTTTTTTTTGTCAACAAAGAAATTGATTATGCTGAAATCAAATCAAAGTTACAAAGTCTCATGGAACTAAAATGAAATATAACATACACCTCTAAAAACAGGGGAGCAAACTATAGAAACAAGCACTAAAAAGTTTTTCAAGAAAAACAAATCAATATATATCTTGACTATACAGATCTCAATTACATATCGTTCGCTCTAAAAGAAAAGGCTCTATGACCCAAAAGGCCATAAGTTCAGTTTTTTTTAAATCATCAATAGGGTAGAGCAATATTGCGTCCTTTTCAAGAGTACTTATATTAAATGGGATAACACATACATCTATAATCTACCTCCTGCCCATATTAATTAATTAGTTCAAGTGAAATATACTGGCAATTGGGAAGGGAATTAACAATATCATGATACTATATATGCAAATGATTTAACTTCTACAATGATGACTATAATGGATCTAAAAGATCAAATTACTATCAATAATTAGCCAAAAGATGTGCCTTTACATTCAGAAACAAAATAAGGTTGTGTACATATATATTTTTTTCAGACTGAGTACCATCTGATGGGAGCTTTGTTCATCGAGGCACTCTTTCCCCCCTTTTCACTATGAAGCCAGGATGATCATCATCATTATTCATGAGTTGAGTGCAGCAGTCAGAAGTCCAACTCTAAAACCTGGTTTGGTATCCCCATAATCATCCTTGCAACTGTATGCCCTTAAAGGCATTCCTTCAAATCCATTAAAAATGGACCTTCTTGCAGAAACATCCTCATCCTTCTTCCTAGTTGAAACCTCGTTGGTTGTTCGCTTGTAAGAACCGAACCACTTGTCCTGCACGTAGCGGTGTCTCCTCCATGGAGGCACCAAGAGGTCCACTCGCTTCATCGAAGCTTTAATGGCTGTGCACATCAGCCTCACAATCTTCTTCATCTCTTCCACTTTTCCCACGAATATCACCGGAAAAAGATTAAGCAGAGAGGAATAGTGGCTCGTAGGCCTTGCTATCTCGAATTCTCCGACAAGGTTCACTTCTACTATGTAGCGTATTCGTCCCATGTTTATGTCTATGTATTCGTAATCGCCTCCTGGGATTCTTGTATTTCTGTCCCACTTGGATTTGCATAACCCTGAAAATGAAGACGATTCCTCTTAAGATAAGCATATCCTACTAAAGTTTGTTATTTTTTCTATGTCGCTATGATTCACATTGTCTTACATTGGCTATAAACTAATTTTTCATGTACTAGCAACCTAAGCTAATTTGAGTATTACTGAAAAATTAAATATTCTAAGGAATGTAAACCAACAAAAAATAAAAATGTTCACAGCAACAACAACAAAAAATCCTCACCGGCATCAAAGCCCTTCTGCCGCAATCGAGTCATTAATCTCCGTTTGAATCCCGGCGACGACTTGTCTCGGACGGAACCATAAGCAGCTTCAACTTCACTTTTAATCTTCTCCCTCACATTTCGTTCATCTTCATCAACCTCAATTCCTTCAAATAAACTCTTCAGTTTCTCCTTCTTCTCGCCAGACCACCCGTCGACGTTCTCAACGTCAACCCTTTCCTCACCCTCTTCACCATTGTCGTTAACCCCACACGCCTCCTCTTCTCCTTCTTCCATTATTCCATTCTTCTCCATGAACGACTTCACGAGATCGGACAAATCAGTGTTAGAGCTCTCCGGCGAGTGATCGCTCCCGCTGCTCTCGCACAGCCTCACGCGGGCAAAGTCGGCGTCGAACGCCGCCGCGACTCTCTCGAACCTCACCGGAATCCTCCCCATCATCACGATCAAATGCCAATTGATTCCCTCTCACTCACAACATACACAGAAAAGTTTGAAAATTTTCTGTGACTTGCTTCAGAAGCAGGTGGACATTGCGCGGCGCTATGTCGTTGGAATGGCGATAGATGATTTCGTGATGGAGCCAGAATGAGAAAGGAGACGGCGTCGTATTTATAGTCTACAGATCTGTGGCGGATCCAAGTTAAAATTAACTAGTACCGCAAGAATGTACATAGGCCACATTACGACATAGTTTGAAGAATCTGATCGGCTTAGCGTCCAGGTTCAGTCTCACTTTTGTGCCCCTGACTGACTTGGGTCGATTTGCTTCAGTATTTTATATCAACCACCTAGTCAATCTCTTTCAACGTTTCCCTGTACTCATTTGTGGAATTTTTTTTTTAAAAAAGACATTTTTTAATATTATCTATTTGGTCTGCAGTGAGCCAGCGATGTTGGTGTGGTGCTATTTCGGTAAAAGACATTTTATTAATGATCTTCGTGTACTTTAAGTGAACCCAAAATATATATTCATATCTCATGATTTAATAATTAATACGAATTCATCATCACAAGACATATGCTTATGTTTTTTTTTAAAAAAATCTCAGACCAAAAGAGGTCAATAATAACCTTTAAAAATAAACTAAATTTATGTGTACAAGTTTAATTTTAATAAAATTTCTAAGAGCATTAATCAATCGTTTTATGAAAATATAATTTCGTAAAAAAGAGAGCAATTTCTAAGTAAATTTTCCACATTATCTAATATATATATTTAAAACCTTTTAATTAAAAATCATTCTTCAAGATTTTTACAGAAATATATAGAAATCTTCCTGTGCCCCTGATGGGATTTAATTATAGGATACATCCTATAAATTAAGGGTTTATCAATTAAAACTTCAATCTACATTATTTTCCAACTTCATAATTTTCTCTAAAAGCATCCATATCGATTGCATACATTAAATTAATTCCTTCCAATGGTGGTCACAGTGAAATGTGATATTTTAAGAAGGGGTTATACTTACATCAAATTCCTTATATTCATTATTTTAAATCCTCCGACCATAGATTGTTAATTGAGTACCTTATTTTTTCATGTGGGTTTACAGTTACAACAACAATAAAGATTTATCTCACTAAATAAGGTCAGTAACATAAATAACACGATGCCATTTTGCTCTATCTTAATTTATATTTATAGATAGATTATTAATCAAGAGATCTATCGCTATAACCTCATTAACTGATAATATTTCAAAAGTAAGATACATGATAGGTCACATGAAATTAGATAACTTGACATAATAGATATAAGAAACTTAATATAAGTATTTACTTTTAGGAAAAACCAACTCATATTTATAATAAGGGAGATTTATTGTAAAGTTCCAAGGAAGGAAGTTATTTATGAAAAGGTCCCAATATGTTGTCAATAACAAGTCGAAGAGCACCATTGACAAGTGGAGCATCTGCCATTGACAACTCTTGTGACCTTTTTATAAATAACTTCCTTCCTTGGGACTTTACAATAAATCTCCCCTATTGTAAATATATAACATAACTAATATTTTTAATGTATTTTTAATATTTTTAACTAATATTCTATAACAGAAGTAGGGCTCAAGGACAAAATAGTAACCACAACAGGAGAGGTTTTCATGCCTTGGAAACAGATGCATCTATACTGAGTTCGGGGAGGTGTGGCTGCGGAGGTGTCATAAGAGAAGAAGATGGCAGTTGGATAAGCGGTTATAGTTGTAAACTCACCTCTGTACCGGTATCCATTGCAGAAATGATAGGCATAATGCATGGCTTATACCTGTGCTGGAGCAGAGGAATTCGTATGGTAGAAATGAAGTCTGATTTGATTAAGGCAATTAATTTGATGTTGAGAGGAAGCTCAACGGAGTACCCTTTCAAGGATGTTGTTGACGAAGCCAGATCTCTCCTTAATAGAGACTGGCAGATTCTAGTTACCCATGTTCCTAAGAAAGAAAACACCACTGCTGACCACTTGTTTCACATATATAGCACATGATATTTGTGAGAATTTTTGTGTGTTTTGGGACGCACCACCTTGCCTGAACGAGATTGGTGGGGACAGAGATTAGGGGTCATGGACTCCTCTTGTAATCCTTTCTTTGAGGTTATGTTATCCCGTATTTATTAAAAAAAAGATTAACCATGCATCTTTTGTCATAAAGCGCATGACACTGAAGATTAGACATGCTTTTGGTGGGCCATCACCAATCTGTTACGCGGGGTCATGTATGTTCTCGACGTGATGTGGAAACTGGGCGTCGTGACCTAGCAAAGGGCCGAAGAGGGAGGGCATGAAAAGAACAACAGGCAATGAGCAGAGTAATTATAAGACGACAAAACATAACCAGGAAAAAAAAAAAAACAGCGACAAAATAGCCAGGTTCAATGGATCTCAATTTTGTGTCCACCTACATTGAATCTTATAAAGGGTGTGTGATTGTTGTTGGGGATTGTGCTTTATTGTACCTGCGCAACTGGCTGGGGTTTTGGTCTTTGATAACTTAAACGGCGGCTTTTGAATCTTTAATTTCTGGCGGCGTTGCATGTCATTTAATGCGCTTGTTTGGGAATTCTGTGAGATAATAGATTTTACAGATTTCGAGGTATTTTGGGAATTTCGAGATGGTTTTACGGATTTTAAGATGGTTTTTATGGATTTCAAGATGGTTTTTAGAGATTTCGAGATGGTTTTGTCTCGACTTACGTGCACCGTTGGGAATAATGGCTTCCCAAACAAGCGCAATGTTTGTGTTTGGGAAGTCCGTTGAGAGAAATGAGTTTACAGATTTCGAGGTATTTTATGGATTTCAAGATGGTTTTATGGATTTTAAGATGGTTTTAATGAATTTCGAGATAATTTTTACAGATTTCAAGATGGTTTTATCTCGACTTACGTGCACTGTTTGGGAAAGGTGTTCCCAAACAAGGATAATAAATGTCAGCTTATCTTTTTTTTACTATAATATTAATTTCAGGTTTTTATTCCATGCTTATATGTGTTTTTAAGTTTTGTTTGTATTAGTAGGAGAAACTGGCTTCCTCGTTATATGATATACTGCATATGCAATAAATATGTGATGGGAGATTTATCTTTATATTTATAAGTTAAGACAACTATAGCCTTTGCCTTTTCATACATTTGTCATAATGATAATTCAAATTCTAGTTTCTCTTTTATTTTGGGATATGTTAAATAGTAATAAAATAAATGAGCGAGGACATACCAGCGTACATTGAATCTAGTGAAAATAGTTAGTATTCCATAAGTTACAAAGTGACAAATTAATATTCGAATCTCCATTGAAAGAAGTATCTACATTTAGTGTTTGATAATTGGTATTTAAGCTTAATAATACAAATACATGAATACATGAAGCACAAGGCACTTTCAATTCTAATGTCATTTTCTTAGTTATTCTATGTTATTTTCTTAATTATTGATATACTCTAATATCATTTTTGAGATATATTAAGAACCATAATCTCCTTTCTTCTATTTTCTATTTAATTTTATTCCCTAGACCAATTCAAGCTACGTGAGATTATATGTGTATTTGGCAATCCGTTAGAGAAATGAGTTTAGGAATTCTAATAAGATTTACGGAATCCAAGAAGAATATACGGATTTCAATATATTTTTTACGAATTTTGATATACTTTTTACGAATTTTAAGATATTTTTTATCTTGTCTTACGTGTACTGTCGGAAGAGATTTCCCTATCATTTGATGTGTAGCAAACATTGGACAAAGGAGGGTGAATGTGGTCCCGAGTACAGAAACAAGCATCTACGTAACCTTGAAAATGGAAAGTTCACATGGAAACACGCATTCGAATAATATTTCAACCGTTGCTTCATTTAAAGCCAGTTCATCTTTCGTCATAAGTCCCTGAACTAAGGAAAATATGGGATGAAAAATCCAAGGGATAGTCAACTTCAAATTGGGTTGTGGATGTTATAAGGCTCTAGCCAATCTTTATTTTGCTTCTCAGATTAAAACTGGACAGTCCATATTTAAAATAATTTTGTTTTTCAATAGTTTAATATTTTAATATATGCAGAATTTAAAATAAAAGTAATATTTCCACTGTCATTCTGTTAATTTTTCCTTTTAAAAATCATTAATTAAATATTTTAAATCTGAATTATTAAAATTGTATTTGAACCGTGTAACGATAAATATGTATTCAACCTATTGAAAGTACATCTTTTTTTTCTAAAAAAGGAAAATGATAGAAAGCAAAAGTTATCTAAACTCAGAATATATCTTTTGTGTCGTTAGAAGAGTGATTTTACGCAAATCAAAGTAAGTATATGAGAGGAATTTTATCTCAACTTATGTGTAACGTGATTTCAACGTGAAACATAAACAAGCACCAACAGATTCTGAGAGGGCTACACAAAGAAACATAATAAAAAACCAACCAAGCAGAGTGCTCGAAGAAAACAAGCCTCATTCAGTAAATAAAAGTCCTAAATACAAATTTATTTTTATTATATTAAATCGTGTTTATATAATCATTGCAATTATCATCACTATCAGCAGTGACGGACTAGGATCCTAACTCAGGGGTGCAAACTATTTTTAAATAGTGGTTTCAAGATAAGTGAAACTTATTTTTAATATGTTTTTAGAAGTTGAGTAAAAATTTATTTGATTCAAAATTAGAAGATGAGTGAGTGCAAAATAAATCACATAGTACTAATATATACCTAATTTTCTGAAAGTCAAAGGGTAAGACTGAACCCCTAACTTACATGTAGGTCTGCCCATGACCATCTGTATCGCCTTGTTTATGTTCTCGAACACAAGAAAAAGCTTTGAATTGATAAAATTTGCACATTTGTCTTTATTAAAATCCGTCCACTCCTACATTTAGAAACCACTCTTCTTATTTTCTCTTTTCAATATAAATTAAATATAAGTAAAATTGAGAGAATGCCATTAATAATCCCATAAGTAATTTATATTTAGGGTCAAACTTTTCTCATGCATGCGGCTTACATATTTCAAATTTATCGTAAATTATTTATTTTACTTATTTATATTGAATGGATTCTAAAGGAAAGAAAAAAACAATAAATTATATTTTAGCATTAATTATAAGTAAAAGTGATAAATAAACATGAATCCCTTTCTATTTATTTTTTTATAATTACTAGATTAAACAAATAATTTACGACAAATTTGATAATTTAACCTAGGTTTTGTGAATTCTTTTAAGGGAGATTTAATCTCAAGTTCTAAATAAGCAAAATATTTAAGAAATGGTCCCATGGAGAAAATTATTTAATGAGAGGTCACATTGACAACATGATGTGTTGTCAACACAGCACATGGTATTGTCAATACAAGGACCTCATGTTGTCAATGGGACCTCTCATTAAATATTTTTCTCCATGGGACCATTCCTTAAATATTTTGCTTATTTGGACCTGAGACTAAATCTCCCTTCTTCTTTTTTAATATTGTACTGTTTCTGTACATTCAAATCACGCTCTAAATAAGTTTTTTTTTGTGATAGGCAAAGCCTAATACAATCAAAACACACGAGGGAAGCCCGTTCCCTCCCTATCCTCTATAATCAGGCCAGATATAGCATCAGGAGCCATCATCCAAACTATCATCTCTTCATGTTGATCCATGCTAAGTTTTGCCAACATATCAGCACATCTGTTGCCTTCTCTATGAACATGTCTTACTATAACTTGCCAATTTTGATCCAGTAATCTTCTGATCTGTCTGCTTAGGAG
>JANTPZ010012424.1:0-13835 GCA_025593235.1 Vachellia pachyceras | reverse complement strand
TATAGGAGCAGCTGCCCCACCGCATAGCTCAGAGATCACGTGAAGCTCCGGAACCCACAATAATAATAGAATTCTCAAATCACTGTACATGCCCGTAAGATTAATTTAATAATTATAATGTATTTAATTCACTATATCTATAACATTGTCGGATACTCCACCAGCCATCTCTTTCAATTTTTAAAATCTAGTCATGAGAGCGACTGCGGGAACCCTTGCCAGTGACCAGGACATATTACTGTTGTTGAAAGCTTGGATGCTCCTGAGCCATCAATAATAAAGCTGCTAACCAATAAAATATTTGGATTGTTATTGATGTTTATTGACAATGCAGTCTGTTAAAAAATCTCACACAACCAAAAAGTGGTCAAAAAACACCATTTCTGTTCTGCCGCAGAGAAAATGCAGCTTAGTCAAAGTCTAGACTCTGTAAATTATGGTATGCGTGAACGCTCGTTCATGAGGATACACGGTCTGGATACACGAGGAAGATTTATTTGGAACAAAAACAAAAAAGGAAAAATATCCTATAATTAATTTTAAAGACTAGATTGTTATTCTGATAAAATTTCAAACCTCGCAATATGAGCTTATTCCAGTTATTTGATATTTGATATTGATACCACGCACTTAACCACATAAAGGTAACAGAATGACATATATATATATATATACACACACACCCATTCGTCGTAAAGGATTGTACTTGTACTCTCATCAAAAGGGAGAGGGTTCAATCTTGGGAAAAGCCACTTAGTTGTGGCTCTAGTTGCAGCGTTTGAGAAAGCGTCTCTGTAGCTGAGTGAAGCTGGGTCGACCTACCTGTGTGCCCAGACGAAAATGTTTGCTTGATTTGTTCCAGTGATTACAGGGACAAACCCAATGAATCATAAATTAGGTGTCTTGCTCTTGGATCTTGGGTGAGTCAACCCCTTTCCTAAAAATTTTGTATAAAAAAACAGATTGACAGCTATTTAAACAACTACACGTATTTAATACTTGGAAGATTTTAATTGGAGTGGGATGGCAGAGCAGCTTCAAAATGGAAAGCATTAAGAAATACAGTACCTGCATGTTGATGCAACGGTTGCTTTGGAGGGAAAGAGTTGGGTTTTGAGTGAGATGGAGGGAGTGGTTTCGAGGGTATGGGCAGTGGCATGTGAGTTCACATTCCCAGTGCTGAGTGCTGACCACTCACCGCGCAGTGCATCTAATCGCAACGATGAAAATTATAACATAACCGCCATGCTGTACGATTCTCTCCACCCCATACTATGTTTTTTACTTCCCACTCTCCGCCAATGGTCAACTCCCCAGACATGTTCCTACGCAAGATGAGCACAATGTCTACACCCTACACACTCCATTTTCATAAAAGCGCACGAGAACGAGACAAAGTACTCAATAGCTACAGTTCTGGGGAAGGAAGGAATAGTTTATCTTTCTCTTTGGTTCCTCGAGGAGTGCCCCAATGGTATTGGTCGCCTCGCCTTGTTGCTGAACATGTGTTGATCTGGGAACTTTGTCCCAACCTTGTTGACTCTGCATGGGATTCGCAGGGCCTTTCCCCCTCCAGAAACGATAAGTAAATCAACACTGTAAAAAGACCACGGATACCATCTCAGCCCAGCCCAAGATATGACAAAGTACCGCTTGTATATGCAACGAACAACCCATGGGTGGAAATGGAACCAAATAAAAAGGCTGACAGGACTCGGCCCTCCATTGCGCCCACCACCCTTCACATTTCATTCACACATTTGGTTGAAGCGTTAATAAAATTTTGATCAGATCTAGCCAACCGGAGTTGGATATGGCGGAAAAAGTTTAGCCCTTCACAACTCAATGAATAAAGCTTCGAATTTTTTTGTATGAAAGAGATGTTTGTATTCAATAACTGATAGTATCTTGAATGGATTTGTCAGCTGTAAGTTTTTAGTCAGAGCCTCTATCAGATAAAATATGTGAAGTTGCCTTCGGCTTCAGGATTCGGATCTCAATGCTTGCTTTGATATTTCACTTTCATTTTCTACATTTCAAAGTGAGACAGACCTTGCATCATTCCTTGCGGGCGGGTCCCATAATGCGATCAGAAAATCAGAGTTCTAAAGTAAATTGCAATTTCATTGCTCACTCAGAGCCAGGGATCTGTGACTTCCCCCCCGGGGGGGGGGGGCGGTGGCGTGGGTGGGGTGAAGCTTAACATATTGAACTTCTTGCCTTAGCACCCACGAAACCTGAATTTTTCTTCTTCTGTTTTTTCAAGTGTAAACTGATATCCATTAGCTTATAAAAGTAAGATCTTGGCTTTGTTTCTTTCTTTCTTTTTCTCAATCAACTTGTGCTGTGATTCTTTCATATTTTTTTAAACCTTCAACTGTTCTCTCTTCCCACTCCCCTTTTATTGTTTTTAAATGTTTACTGATCTACCACGGGTTATCTGTCTCCAAATTTATCTCATCACCTTGGCGTTCTCGCTTGAGTAATGAAGCGTCACCCAACTTGGGCAAATGTCAGAAATTGTTCCCGCTGATTAATATTTATTCTTGTCCATACAGTCATGGGTCGGTTTCTTGCATAACCTGTCAGAGAAGGAGCGTGGGGTCTCCACGAGTAATCTTCTGAATTAATCTTTCATCCATTTGATATCATATCCATTCCATTAACACCTTCTGATAACGGGTGATCATCTGATGCTTTTAGACCCAAATCTTTATAATCTGTGTTCATAGGCCAAAGAAAACGGAAGCGAAATGAACTTGTTAGCCATCCATGAATATTTGTTATACTCGGCCAATCACAATCGTTTCGTTTGGTAGCAGGCAATGGTTCCACTTACGAGGAGTGTATGTATTAAAGTTTACAGATATATGCGGCCGGGGATTTCAAGATTACAAGTATTTCAGATGGGAAAAAAAACAGAGATGAATGTGGCTTATCATCGCCTCTTACAATCTTCCACCTTAATCCCCCCGTTTAAACCGTGCTTGTGATATCTACTATATTCGCACTCATCGACTTCCTGCGGCTGGTGGCTGATGGAATTAAGGTTATTATGGCGGGGTTGTTGTGGAAGCGTGGCTTACCCAGGAACCCTTCATCTTTTTCTTCATTGACCGTGCAATCGATATGGCAATTATATCCAAGTCAATAACTGGATCATATGGCTTTATTCGTCCGGATTCTTAATCTCTAAGTAATCTAATTTGCCCCTCCCTCCCCGACCTAACACATTCGACGTTGAAACACAAACTATATATATATATATATGATTCTTAACTAACCCGCTGTTCACACCATGCACCTGTGCCATCGGTTGGTAGCTGGGTAAAAAAACCTCACAACGCATCCAACTGTTCAAGTACTGAATAATATACTTTTGCATAAGTTAAGGTAAATACGTAAAGGAAATTATCTCGTTTTACAGAAATGACTGTTAAAATTACGTTTGACCTTTTCATACGCCCTAACAAACAGGCTCATAAATTAATGGAGACGTCATTTTTTGATTAAAAAAATTAACGAAGGCATAATGAATCATCAATTTGTACCGATGTGTATATATGCTCATTCCAAAAGTATGACATATATTGGATATCTTCTCGAAGGTGTGCTCTTGGCCCTTTCTTTTGTTTTTTTTTTTAACAGGACATTTGATAATTTTTAGGAGTGTTAAATACTACTTTTTCACATATGCGTCTATTTTAAATGTAAGCTTTATCTTTGTACATATATATACACTCATGTTTAATAAAGGTAAGCAAGAAAGGGTTTAAATAAATACTATATTTAAGCTTTATCTTTCTTGCTTACCTTTATTAAACATGAGTGTATATGTACAAAGATAAAGCTTACATTTAAAATTATGCGATCACGTTTGAGCTCGTGGAGGATGGAAAGGGGATGGACAGAAGGGATATGGTGCATTTTCTTTTATATATAGAGATCTTGGTGTCACTTACGTTTCCCACATTTTTTTTCCAAAAAATTTGGGGGATTTTCCATGAAGTGCTGGCCTTGTTATGCATATTGAGGTTACTCATTTTAGTTTTTCATATTTTGAGAGTGTCTAGATTTTCCCTTTCTAATATATTAATATTGATATTAAATACACAGATGTTTGCTTTTTTAAATAAAATTCAATTACTATAACAAGTAGTTTAAGGCTTAACTTTTTTAAAAACAGACAGTACTTCAGAAGTTATATAGCAGTCAGCTAAGTATTAACTTGGTAGCAGTATGTCTTTTAATCATTGTACTCCCACTTAATTAATTATATCCTTATTGAATTTAATGCAGCATTCATATTTATAAACAACATTATCTCTCTTAATTCTTTATATAAATAAAAATTTAGTTTTACATACAAATTTTATGCATATTTTCTATTTTTAGTTCAAATTAATCATATATTTTTTTCCATTCATTCTCTGCCACGCTCCTCATTTTCGTAAGTAAGAACATGATTGGAAAAAAATATCTTTTACTCATTTTATTTGTTACTTAATTTTAATTACTTGTTAATTTTACGTGGTTTGATGAGTTATTATTAATAAAAAGAACTAGAATTTATTTCCCCACACAACGCGTGGGTATATTTCATTTTATTGTATTAAAAAAATATCACATCATAATCACCGTCAATACAATATATCTATATAACTGATCTCAACACTGTGCCATAACAAAGTTAACATTTAATGCTATAACAAAAAAGTTAACATGTAATGGTAAATTAACAACTATGAACAGTGTTGACAACAGAGTGCAAATCCTTTAAGAAACTATAAGTTGTAATTCGGGATAAAAACTTGATCAATGTGAGTGTTGGAATTAGAGAAGATTAGATACATATATACATTAGATAATTTCAAAATTATCAATATTTTTTGAAGGACTATTTTCAATGTAGAAAGGAAAAGTGGGCGACTAAAAATAATTATTTATAGATTCTTCATATGGTCATCCTATCATATTACCTTCAATGAAAATCCTGTTTAGTTTAGAATTTTTCCCTTAGACACAGATACAATTGAATTCTAAATAAAAGCGGTTCTCTCATCAATCTATATCCTCCTTTACTCCTTCAATGCAAGCCTTTATTTCAGTTTCTTAATTTTACAAGGTGTATTTTCATTTTTCAAACCTTAATGGCGTTAAAAAAATGTTGATATTAAAATTTTAAAATATTTTCAAATACTGAGATTTTAAATTTAAATTTTAAAATAATAATGATTGTTTAGTATTATAAAAATCATCATCCATAGTAACGGTGCAAGGGCTAGAAGAATAAAAAATATTTTGTTGTTATAAAAAATCAGAGGATGAAAATGGATTACGATTCCAATCAATTTTTTTATCGAATATATTATTGGCTGCTTATTTTAATATCCAATGGGTCGCCTCCTTTTGCCTATAAAAGGTCCACCTCCCGCTCCCCTTTTCCACAGCTGCTCTATTGATCTTCCTTTTTCTCGAAAAATATCACAGTAAAATGGGTCTCTCTAGGTCGTCGGGGGCCATGATACTGCTGGTGTTCATGGTCTTCACCGTGTCTTCGGCCCTAGACATGTCCATTATCTCTTACGATCGAACCCATCCCGATAAGTCAACCTGGAGGACGGATGACGAGGTCATGGCAATATACAAGCAATGGCTTGTAGAACATGGCAATGCCTACAATGCTCTGGACGAGAAGGAGGAGAGGTTCAATGTTTTCAAGGATAATCTCAGGTTCATCGACGAGCATAACGCTGAGAATCGGACCTACAAAGTCGGGTTGAACCGATTCGCCGATCTTACGAACCAGGAGTACAGGGCCAAGTACCTGGGAACCACGATCGATCCCAAGAAGAGGGTTACGAAGACCAGGAGCAACCGTTACGCTCCACATGTCGGCGACGATTTGCCGGAATCTGTTGATTGGAGGAAGGAAGGGGCGGTCGTCCAAGTCAAAGATCAAGGAAGTTGCGGTGAGTCCATTTTTGTTTTCTTTTCCTGATTACTCTCTCATTTTTCTTGGTCCTTTGAAATGAAACTGGGGATCATTCCCGAATGTTGAATACAATCAAAAGTCAACGTTTGCAATGCTAGGATATTATTCCATGATATCTTATTTAGGAACTGTCTATTGATCACAAACTGAAATGGTTCTTGGTTGAAGAACCAAAAAAAAAAAATCCTAGATGGATTAAAAAATGAGAGAATTTGTTAAACGAGTAAAGCTATATGATTTTGTCCTAATTGACTACGATTTTCTCAACTTTATCTCAATGATGAAATATTAAATGTTCGCTCTATTCTCAAGCTGATCCTTCAAAATAAAGCTGCTCAATTTACTCTAAAACATGTTATAACCATTCGTCAGTCAAAAAATAGCATCTGATATATTGTAGCTAATTTTGAATGAAGGGAGTTGCTGGGCATTCTCAACCGTAGCTGCAGTGGAAGGAATAAACAAGTTGGTGACAGGCGATCTAATTTCACTATCTGAGCAAGAACTGGTGGATTGTGATACAAAATATAATGAAGGGTGCAATGGAGGATTAATGGACTATGCCTTTGAGTTCATCATCGACAACGGGGGCATTGACACCGAAGAGGATTATCCTTATCGTGCTGTTGATGGCCAGTGCGACCAGCATAGGGTCAGTCTACATTCTTTCATTGTTCATCATGGAAACTTGTTACCTCTCCAATACTTAATGTGTTGCTGACATTTCTGCAGAAAAATGCAAAAGTTGTGACAATTGATGGCTATGAGGATGTTCCCGCCAATGATGAGAAAGCATTGAAAAAAGCTGTTGCAAATCAACCAGTGAGCGTTGCAATTGAAGCAGGCGGCAGGGAATTTCAGTTATATGTATCTGTATGTCTCTCACCTTTTCCCCTCGAACTTTTAGGATTATTTCAGAGTATGCTTCATATGTAGATGCATTGACCATTATGGTCACTCTGATCATGACAAGTGATTTCATCTACCCATCATCTGAGGAATTAGAAACACCCAACGTATGACATCACAAAAGTCATGGGGCTATTTCAAAGAATCCTGTAATTAAGAGATTTTTTTGGGATAATTGCTTCTTTCTATCCAGTCATTGCCTGCACATTGTCATTGGGCTTTGCTTCATTTGGTCAGGGTATTTTTACTGGAAGATGTGGCACACAATTAGATCATGGTGTTGCTGCTGTTGGTTATGGCACAGAAAATGGTGTGGATTACTGGATTGTGAAGAACTCCTGGGGATCGAGCTGGGGAGAGAAAGGGTACATTAGAATGGAGCGTAATGCGGGCACAACCAATACCGGCAAATGTGGCATTGCGATGGAGGCCTCCTATCCTACAAAGAAAGGCCTAAATCCCCCAAAACCCCGACCAACTCCTCCTCCACCGGTGAAGCCACAACCCACTATTTGTGATAGTTACTACAGCTGTCCCAAGAGCACTACATGCTGCTGCGTCTATCAGAATGGCATGCATTGCTTGGCCTGGGGATGCTGTCCTCTAGAGGCCGCCACCTGCTGTGAAGACAACTACAGTTGCTGCCCTCGAGACCATCCCATCTGTGACACCGATGCCGGCACTTGTCTTATGGTACCTAAATTTCTTCCGTCGTAATCAAATTATTGGCTACTAATCGGGATTCTTTTTGTTCATGTTGCTGATATCTTAACCGAAATTCTCTGTATTGCAGAGCAAGGGCAACCCGTTTGGAGTGGAGGCAATGACGCGTATTCCAGCTCAACCCTATTGGCCGTTTGGATGAATAATGAAGGAGTAGATGACCTATTCAAAGGAGGATGGAGGAGCGTATTACATTTAAAATACCAATTGATGAATGCTCTTATCAAATTTCAGGATGTAACTTCCTGGGGTAAATAGCCTTCTATTTATGGGTTGCATTGCTTTCGATCAAGAATATTTACTGTCGTGGCCTTCGAATTTAAATTGGTTCTGTAATCACTCATCAATGGTGGATGAATTTCGTTTCCATTCATATGCTATTACCTCTCTGATTTTAGTGTCCTTCAGGTTTAACCGATAAAAGCCACAACCTCATTAGGGTTAAGTGTGCATCAATTCAACAAGCGACTCAATTATAGGAAATAATATAGAATTAGGAGACGTTGAAGAATATTCAATTGTAAAGATGTACTTTGGTTTTACTCTCTCAAGTTTTAAACCTACGTTTTTAGTCTCTATAATTTCATAAGAATTTGGGTATTTAACAATAAAGGGTTTGCTTCAAATGACAGATTTGAGTAATAGGTGAACGAAAACACTTCGTTTCCTTCAAATGATGTCTTAATGAAGTCTGAAATTGAGGAAGTGGGCGCACAAGGGTACGTATTCTTATCTCATGTGCCCCGATTGTCTAAGAAACATAGAATTTGTGTTGGGGGGGACCAGGGAGGGAAGAACTAATTGTAGCCCCACCATGTCAGCCAGCTCCTGGACCAAGAAGATTTTCATTGAGCCAATGCCTCTGCTTCGTTATCATATTTCCAAAAGTCCGTGATGATTAGCTTATTTAGGCAATTACAAGTTCTTTATGATTTTTTGGATTTCAATCCCCAATCAATCGGCCTAACAAGCTGTTTCAAATGATTGGCTTGAAGGCAGTATCAAACATTTTTGCCTTGAAAGAAATGTGGGCAAAACTCTGTACGCAAACTATATTGCAAGAAGCTACAGATAATACTAACATCGCGTTCACTGATGGAAGCTAACGATGCATTGCTATGATAGAAATTCTGAAACATAGATATACCACCTAAAAGCAAAAATCAGGCAGTGGGAGAACCACAATCTAACTTCTACTTCGATTAAAAGCCTTTTGATTAGGCCATTTTGGACTGGAATCCCCATCCTGCGGCCACTTTATCTTGCTACTCTATATCGGGATTGAAAGAACCTTTCTGATGATGACCTTGATTAGTGTTATGAAATGCGCACTCCTCAAGCTTCACTCTGTTATGGCTTGAGCTATTAATCATAGCGTCATTAAGAAGTGTAATATAATTATAGGAAGGAAGTACAGATGCGATCTTAGGCAGCAATGGCAGGGAAGAAGGAAGTGGCCAAATAGGTGGACCTGCCGTTACATCTTGTGGTGAATTCCAGCCCATGTTAATAGATTTCCTTGAAGCATTGTTTGGTGTTTCATCAATCAGCCTTTTCACTCCACTCATTTGATTCATATTGTGCATAGATAGAACCGTTTCATTGCTTTCCATCATCTGGATGTTTGGTTTGAGGACGTAAGGATGTTGAAGTGGTAGATATGGTCTTTGAATAGCGAAGACGCCCGGTAGGCTCTGAAGGAAGCTGAATTTTCTCTGTGCGCTGATCACGAGACCCAGATCTTCTACAACCTGAAGAACCCCATGAATTAATGACCAGGTTTTTGAAGGAACTTAAGGAAGGAGATAGAGCAAGACCTTGCTAAGTGAGCCCAACTGAACTATGCCTTCTCTCACAGCAATGACAACGATGGTCTATGAAAAGAAGCGGCAAAGGTTTCGTTATCAGCATGCACTAGTAGGAATAAATGAACTACCGTTATTTACTTCAATCCCATATCCTCGAGGTGGTTCTGTGAATGGTGTTACCAACCTGAATACCTGAATTGAACTGATATTCCCACGCCCGTGGTCGCTGTAAGAGCAAAAGAAAATATCAGACTTTCTATATTCAAGAGAAAGAATGAGCCGGACTGAAAAAGAAGAGCTATCTGGAATCATTTCTGTTTAACGTTAAAGGGAAAAGAAAATATCCGACTTTCTATATAGTTATCTCACTGGCTCAACTGACTCATTCCATGAAGCGAAGTAGGTAGGTTCAGACTCATTTGGGCTGTCTTCGTACACCCATTTGTGACTGTTATCCGCGGCCACTTTTCCCAGTAATCTGCAGATATATTATAGAAATCAAATGATCGAGTTAGGTCCCTTTTCTTTCCGTGAACATTGGTTACACTACTCTCCAAAACAAAGGCAGACATGATAGATTAATTATGACAAGAAAATGTGATAGTGGAGCAAAGCCATATATTAATTCAATCGTTACCCTTCCCCGTAACTATAGACCTCATGCGACATTTTGAAGAACACGTCAGCTCCAAACTTCCCGTTAAGGTATCCACTCCTTGCTCTTTCGCATTCGTTAAAGTCACAAAAACCATCTTCCCAAACCAGGATCCTACAAAGAACATAATCTCCTAATAAGTTAAAAACCATCATAACTTTTCATGTCTGGTTGGATATGCTTTGCCCGTCAAAAGAAGTAAAAACTAGCCCCGTGACTGTCATAATTACTTGACCATTACCAGTTTCTTTTGTTTCCCTTGGAGCGATCAAGATCAGTCCCACCAAATTCCCACCTGCAACCGAGCAAACGGGTCTACAAGCGTCAAAACACAACAATTTTTCACGAACTGAAGCATTTCTTCTTTTTACGCAGACTGAGAAATCTTTTGGGGTATCAATATGTTTTTAATCCTGAATGAGTTTCTTACCTTGGGGGAGGATAGTTTCGCGGTAATATCCTCCAAAAGACAGCATATACCCAATTAGAATAAGTGGAAGAGTCTGAAGGTGAACAAAAGCTCCTCAGAGTATGCTGCAAGAGGCAATTAAGCAACGGCAGTCCTGTTTCCATTTCCCTGAGGCAAGCACACACAAACTCTATGGTGAAAATGGGGGAGGAAGAGCTTGATTAAAAAGGCGAAGTGTTTGCTATGTGAGGGTACCCACTTGAAGGGCACCAAGTTTGATGATCATGCTCCAACTGTCCAACATTAAGAGTTGTCCAAGACAGTACTATATGAGTAGGTTATAAGTGGGGCCTCCATATTCACATATATTCGCATCTCAAAAATCGTAGATGTGATTATATCTCCTCTCCTTTTCTTTCCCCATCTTATAGTCCTTAATCGTGGCAGTCGATTCTGCTTAAGCCAGACAAAACAGAAAATTGAAAATAGACTCTAGCAGACCTGTTTGCTCTGATAATCTCAATCTAGCTAATAGAGCTAGTCAAAAAAATCCGTAAAGGGGACATCTCATCATGCAATTAGGAGGATGGCTTATATATTTGTCTCTAGTTGGGGTGGTCCTGTTGAAGGACCATCGACTTCATGACTAGTAAATTACCTGAAATGGCTTCTTTTTCACTGCATGGACCCCCCCAACAAAAAAAAACCTGCAGAAAATACCCACCGTTTCTTAATTTCAACATTGTTGCAAGTTAAGCCCTATAACTGGACAAGAAGCTTGTGTGTTGCAATGCCAGCCAATTTCTGTTGAAGCAAGAAGAAAAAGGAAGCTTGAGCGAAAGTAGCATCTTACAAATGATATTTGTAGCCATTGACTATCATTGTTTGGGTTGCTGGGGGCACCCCAACTTGTTTAATAACAATGTTATTAGGGATAGAGATTTGATTAAAGGCAAAGAGCCCACAAAAATAATAGTGAGAGCTGGATGACGTAGGACTTTCATGAGCAGTGGCCATTAAAGTACAGTACCATCTGTGTCTCATTCAAACCACAGGTACAGAACAATAAAAGCGTAAAAAATAAACAGGAATGGAGGAGGGTTGTCAACACCAGGCACTGACTTCAACATTGTAGGTCTCACAATTTATTACAAACTTAATGGATCAGAGAGAGAGAAATCAATAAGAATGCATCCTGATACAAAGGCAGCTTTCAAGGTAACAATTATGTTTGCCATTGCTGCTCAACTGAGTTTGAAGCAAGTAAAATAGATAAATGCAGAGAGTGAAAAGGAGGAAAAGAAGAGAAGAGTGGCCCAGGTGAAGTGTTAAAATTAAAAGGAGGAGTAGTGGGCGATGCAGATGAAGATGCACACTATGGGTTGGGCAACTAAATGGATTGACAGCTACGTTATGTGGGGCACGAAAAGGCCACCACTCCGGTATCGGGAAGTTGTTCAACTTCTCATCCCGTTCCTCTCTTATCCCAATTCCTCATACACCTTTCCAACATCAACTCCCTATTGGTGGAAACTTTTTGTCTCGTAGGCTTCATTATTCCTAACCTTATCGGATCATCTCGAAGGCTTGGCCTTTGCTATGCCAATTTGAGCTTTCACATAACAAAATTGTAATTCTGGTCGATGACAGTATGATCATACTTTATCTCTCAAACGTCAATGATCTTCCCTTCTCTCTTTCTGGTAGCCATTGCCCTGAATCCTTGTTTATTTTCCTACCAGCATTATCACAAAAGCTTCATTTGTCATGGCCAACACACAGGATGAAATAAACTGCCTCTTCAACTCTCGCTTAATTAAACAAGTAAACCAGAGACCCTAGGGATAAAAACGTAAAGTCAACTTAAGGCGTTGCTCTGTGGGAATAGCTGATCTTATTCTAGTTACCGTGGATCATCATGCAAATGTAAATAAAACCCACCAATACTGACATTTTCCAATGCTTGAGTAAATAAGACTCAACGAATTATAACTAATTTTCTTAATTTTAAAAAATGGCTATCAATATTTTATGAAATAAATTAGACTATTAATTCAGACGGGAAGTTCCATGCTTGTGGCTTGAAGGATAAAGTGCTTGCTTGGTAGAACGCATACGTTTAACGGTATTTTTCGTAAATCAAGATAATCTCTTTCACATAACACATTTTCGCAGCTTTCTCAGATAGGTTTAAAATCATAAAGAGAGAAGTACTGCGTGTTACAATTTTGTTTGATAAATTTGACCAATTAATCTATTATAACTTCCCCCATTAGTTAAACAAAATTTATATATGATGGTTCAGAGGTGGTATATGCATTTATATCCAGTGGATGAATCATGATTATTTAATACTGCTAATATTAATTAATGTGTTCGTTTGAGAACGCGGTAGAGAAGTACTTTTACGCAAGTCAAGATAAATATGTGAAGAAGATTATCTCATTTTACAAAAAAACACTGTAAAACGTGCGTTTGGAGAAGTCAAAGGCTTCCCCAAACAAGCCCAATGTCAATAATCAATTAATTTTTATAAGGGTCAACATTTACTTGTTAATAGTTTTTTTGGGCCAAATATTTTTTCCCGGCACTAGAGGCAGATATCTGAGACACTGAACCGTACTCCGACGCCATTCCCAGGGCAAAGTGGGTGCCATAGTGTTAGATTGTTTGGGGGAATTGCCGGCGAGAGTATGGATTATCTGGGGATTGATGTGAGCTGTGCCATGGGATCTCTCCGCCATGGCCACTTTCCTGACAAGGACTGCTTGCTACCTCTTATTTCCAAGCTCCTGGGTTATGCCATCGTCGCTGCTTCCACTACTGTCAAACTTCCCCAGGTAGGCCCGTCATTTTATATTCTTCTGAGTTCTCTAGTTTCATAGATCAGAAACCCTATAATCCACACTGATCCTCTTTTTGGATCTCTTGCCGTGGTTCACCGGTGATATTTACCTAACTTTCAATTGTGATTACTCGGCGGTATAAAAAACGTTGCTGACTCTATTTCAATAGTTAGCACTGAGATCTGTTTCCTGAACGATAAATCATCAGTGGTATGGTGGATGTGCCTGTTTGAAATTGCTGTATTGAGCAATTATTTAATTCGTCGCATTATTGTATCGTTGTCCTAATTTGTTGAAATATTGACTTGGCGCTGCCGGTGTGATCGCTACATTTTGCCATTAAGGATTGCTTGAACAAGTATAGTTTTTCTAGGCTAGATTTCCAACCATCTTCAATATTATCATGTTGATCTTATAAACTGCAGATCTTAAAAATTTTGAATCATAAAAGTGTCAGAGGCCTTAGCATGATATCTTTCGAGCTCGAAGT